>JAGGAQ010000201.1:0-31598 GCA_017657225.1 Termitomyces sp. T69sscA | reverse complement strand
GTTGCCTCTATTTGTCTCATACTCTAATTCCACTCTGCTTCACTCCTCATCTCTCTGCCAATCCTAAGTTCTCTTGTCTTTTCTGTCTCCAGCCTCCAGTCTCGACTTGTTCTGTTTCCCTTTCCCTTATCTTATCTCGATCTTTTCTCCTTTTGGCTCGCTTAATCTCTGCCCTCCTGCTTCCATCCCCAGGACTTGCTAAGTCCCCATGCTTGTCACTTCATTGAACTCTGGGACTCATGCCTACTCCCAGCACTTGCCCCCTCTTCCGGCGTTACCGGCAATCTTATACTTACCTCTCCTGCCCCACTTTTGTCTCCTATGCCTCGCGCCCCCTACCAGTACTCTGCATCTGTGGATACAGTGACCACCACATAAAGTAATCGCCCAGTGGACTGAGCCCCTGTAGTCAGCGGAACCTGACACCCTGATGATGAGTTATGGCACCAAAGCTCAAGATGAAGCCCAGGGATTGTGCAAGGTGGTGGCAGAGGTCAATGCAGGTCATGTGGTACAAAGGAAGCTCCCAAAGGAAGGGCTTGCTTTGGGAGCATGGAGGCATGGAATGTCAATGAGGCAAGGAGGCAAGTGAGGATGGGGTGTGGCATGCAAAGGTCAGACTGGAGATGATGTGTGGTCATGATACATGATGGGCATCTCAGTGGAAGCTGAGAAAGGCCTTGGCACAAGCTGGGGGAAGCATTGGAGGTTGCTAGGATAGGTGCTGATGTGGCAGCTGTGACTGAAGAAACATCAGAGATAGCCGAGGCTGGCGCTGATGTGGCAGCTGTAGGTGATGATGAACAAGGGGTGCCAGGGGTGGTGGTGGCTGGTGGCAGTGATGGGCAGTGATGGGTGGTGATGGCTAAAGGCTGCTGGAGTGGTTGGTTGGGTATCAGTCTAGGCCTGAGACGTTATGGAGGCTGATTTGGGGAGGTGGGAGTCTCAGGGCTGAGGCTGAGTACCAAAGGTTGGTAGATGTATTAGGTCTCTGAGAGTGATTATGCAGTCCAGCAGTGTTTTGATGTTGCTTTGGAGGGTGTCCGCATGCCATTTTGCAGTAGGAGATGGGTTTTGCCTTTTTTGATCATTTTTTCTTATTATTTTCTGAGTTTAGTATCTGACTTTGTTCTTCATTCCCTCATGACGAACAGACTTCACTCATTGAAAGCTTGTGATTTCACAATTTTTTGGAATTCTTTACAAGTGGCCAAGAATTTGAGGTACTCAAAGTTTAAACTAAAAATTAAGAAATTCTGCTTGTGGAATTCTATTCTGTAGGTTTAAAAGCATCTAAATCAAGTGTTTTTGCAGTCACCATAATGATGTTGAGTGCTGCAAAATTTGGTCATGTTGATTCGTTGTGTTTGGCTGTCTGCAACCATACTTCTCCACCTTTCAGCTGTCAAATGAGTAGAATCCTCATCTGTGACCATAGATTTCAAACTCAGTGTGATGCCTGATTGCAATTCTCACAAGTCTTAAATCCTGACTGTAAGTATGTGAATGGAAGGTTGCATTGGCTCACACTCATTGTTATTCCTTTACACAATTTCTATTCATTTTTTCTGCCTATTACTTAGTTTTTTCACTACCAACCCACCTCACCATTATTAACTGTTTAAATACATGGCAGTTAGCCCACTTTCTCTTTGCCTACATCAAAATATACATGGCATGTCATGTGTCTATGTAACCCAAGTTTGTCACGACATCTGCTTAAAAAACAGCAGTACTCCAAAAATGGCAATAGCCCACCGCGAGGGTCGAACTCGCAGCCTTCAGATATTACTGCTTTCACCCGAATGATCGTAAAAGTCTGACGCTCTATCCGATTGAGCTAGGCGGGCGTTGAACAAGGATTATCCACAAACTTACTCACGAAGAAACCACAGAAACGAGGAGAAACAGCATCCCTCAAAAACGCTGGTTCAAGGAGAACTTTTTTTTTTACCGAAATTGCCAATCGGAGGACTTCGGTTTATAATTTTCGGTCACATCCGGTCGATAAGATCTCTGAGCGAATACGATTGATATTGATCGCTTACTCACGGAGATTCATAAAAATTTGTGTTAGACTGATATCATCTGCACAAATGGCGGACGGACGTCTCGCCAGAGTTGTCGCAAGATTACAGAATTTGCCTTCCATCTCTCTTCCTACTGATTATCCGAGGCCGACAGGCGCCAACAAGGTCATCGAGGCAGCCCATGTCGCACAACTTTCGGAACAGACATCTCTGAGCTTGCTCAAGCTTGCTCTCTATGGTGAAAGCGAGAATGTTGATGACGACGACAGTGTGGACGAGAACAGACCTTCCGCGTTTCATCTCTTGTTGGCAGCATTTACCGTGCTGTTGCATCGTTACACAGGAGACACTGATGTTGTTATTGGTTCCTCTTCTGCGACCGAACGAGATCCTCTGGTTCTACGCCTATCAGTGGAGTCAACAGACCCCTTCTGGGCTGTTGTGCGACGTGTGCAACAGGTCGAGAGAGAGGCTGAAGTGGATGCGGTGCCTTTTGAAGCCCTTACTAAGGAACTCAACAAGGACAAGGACGAGGGCCTTGAATCCCCCATCTTCCGTGTTCGTTTCTTCGACGAAACTGATAAGCCACAAGACACTTTCATCCTATCAACAAGTCTGACGTCTGATCTCACGATATTTGTGACCCGACCCCCAGTCTCAACGCGCTCAGCCTTGGCCCCACAAATATCACTCCGTATCGTCTACAACTCGCTTCTCTTTACCGCGAGCCGTATCTCCTGCATCGTCGATCAACTTTCGGTTCTCCTTCGCAAGGTTGCCGCGGTCCCTCTTTCACCCGTAGGCGCGGTCCCTCTTCTCACACCCGTACAAAGAGCCAAGCTCCCAGATCCCACTTCTGACCTTAACTGGTGTGGATGGAAGGGAGCTATCACTGATGTCTTTTCTCGGAATGCGCGTCAATGGCCAAATCGGCCTTGCGTTGTTCAGAGCCTCTCAGCTGCATCCCTTACCGACGTTCAAGAACGCGTCACGTTCACATACAACCATATCTTACACGCTGCCAACATACTCTCACACCATCTCATCAAGGAGGGTATTCAGAGAGAAGAGGTCGTCATGATCTATGCACACCGCAGTGTCGATCTCGTCGTTGCTGTCATGGCTGTACTCAAAGCTGGTGCTACGTTCTCGGTTATTGGTCAGCCATAAATTCACCTTCTTGTCCTTTTCTCTGAATTCAACAACTCAGACCCGGCCTATCCTGCCTCACGTCAGATCATCTACCTTCGTGTTGCACAACCACGTGCTTTGGTAGTTCTCAAAGGCGCAGGCACCATCAGCCCTCCGGTTCGTGAGTTCTTGTCCGCCGAGTTGAAGATCCGCGTCGAGGTTCCTGCCCTGGAGGTCCTTCCTGGAAATGGTATTGCTGGAGGGATTGGAGCAAGTGGAACAGATGTACTTCAGCCTCACTTACATCTTGCTGACATTGACCCTAATGTCACCCTCGGACCGGACAGTGTCGGTACTTTATCTTTTACTAGTGGAAGCACTGGTATTCCCAAGGGCGTGAAAGGGCGTCACTTCAGCTTGACTCATTTCTTCCCGTGGATGGGTGAAAGGTTTGGTTTGAATGAAAATTCCAAGTTCACCATGTTGAGTGGCATCGCACATGACCCCATTCAACGCGACAGTGAGCGTCTTTGCCTCAGCGTCCAAGCTGTACTCTAACAAAACCTAGTGTTCACCCCTCTCTTCTTTGGCGCACAGCTCCATGTCCCCACAGTTGATGATATTGGTACTCCAGGACGTCTAGCCGAATGGATGGCAGCCAGCGAAGTTACCGTCACCCATCTCACCCCCGCCATGGGTCAACTCCTCTCAGCTCAAGCTACATGTCAGATTCCTTGGCTCCGCAACGCATTCTTCGTAGGTGATGTGCTTACCAAGCGTGACTGTCTCCGCCTCCAAGCTCTCGCCGCAAACGTTCGTATCATCAACATGTACGGCACAACAGAGACTCAACGCGCGGTGTCGTACTTTGCTATCCCTCCAATCTCCGAAGACTCCACGTTCCTTGCTACACAAAAGGACATCATGCCTGCGGGTGAAGGAATGATTGACGTTCAGCTACTGGTAGTCAACCGCAACGACAGGAATGTTCCATGCGCTATTGGCGAAGTAGGCGAGATCTACGTCCGCTCGGGCGGCCTCGCAGAGGGCTATCTTGATGCTGACGCGACTGCGGAAAAGTTCGTGAATAACTGGTTTTCTGCCAGTATATCACCGCGAAGAGATACCATCATGCACCCGGTCGAGGACCTCGCTGGTCCCGAGTCACGGTATTGGAAGGGAATCCGCGACCGCATGTATCGTTCTGGAGACCTTGGACGTTACTTGCCTAATGGCATTGTCGAGTGTACTGGGCGTGCAGACGACCAAGTGAAAATTCGGGGCTTCCGGATTGAGCTTGGGGAGATAGACACGCATCTCAGTCAGCATCCGCTCGTACGGGAGAACGTTACGCTAGTTCGGAGAGATAAGGACGAAGAAAAGATTCTGGTCAGCTATTTCGTGCCACTCGATACACCAGATCTCCAGGCATATGCGAGCGATGTACAAGAGGAAGAGGGGGACAAGGGTTTGGCGAGGGGTATCCGCAAGTACCGAAGACTTATCAAGGATATTAGGGAGCATTTGAAGAAGAAGCTCCCCAGCTACAGTGTACCAACACGTAAGCAATCCACTTGGTTCAACTTGCAGATGTTTAAACGAAAGTTGACATAGTTTTCGTTCCATTGAGACGTATGCCTCTGAACCCAAATGGAAAAATCGACAAACCAGCGCTTCCGTTCCCAGACACAGTGAGCGCAGCGACGACAGCACCACAGACGGAAAGTGGCTCCTCAACGGAAGAGGCTATGCGTACAATCTGGTCGAACCTGCTTCCGAATGCGCCCCAGCCTATACCATCAGACGAAAGCTTCTTTGACCTGGGTGGTCACTCGATACTAGCGACGCGCCTCATCTTCGAAATTCGCAAGGTGTTCGTTGTCAACGCTCCTCTAGGCCTCGTTTTCGACGAACCGACGATCGATGGTCTCGTTCGTGCCGTTGACGCTCTTCGCAACGCAGATCTTGGGCTCGAGACCGCAAACGGTGCTCCAATCGGTGCGCCTAGTGACAAAGCGACCGCAGTCGCCGTCGAGTACGGACAGGATTACAATGAGCTCCTCCCCCGGCTCAAAGCTTCTTATCCGTCTCTCCCTCCCGATTTCCACCAACGTCCGCTTACTGTCTTCCTCACCGGTGCCACCGGTTTCTTGGGCGCTTTTGTCTTGCATGACCTGCTTTCAAGAGAGGAAAGGGTTCAGAAGGTCATTTGTCTTGTTCGTGCTTCTACTGTGGAGAAGGGTCTGGCGCGGCTGAAGGAGGGCTCAACAGACCGAGGCGTCTGGAGTGACTCGTGGGTATCGGCGGGGCGGCTAGAGGTGGTCACGGGAGACCTTGGCTTGGATCTATTTGGACTTGGGCAGGATACCTGGGATCGAGTCGCTCGTGAAGCTGATGTTGTACTTCACAACGGTGCACTGGTGAGATCTTCTTCGTTTATTCAAAGAAAAGAGCATGCTTTTCATCATGTTTAGGTACACTGGGTGTACCCCTATGAAAAACTGCGGGCAGCTAATGTCATTGCTACGATGACGGCGATCACACTCGCTTCGACTGGGAAGCCCAAGAACATGGTGTTCGTGTCATCAACTTCGGCTGTGGACACTGATTACTATGTCCAACTTTCTGAATCGCTATCGCGTGGGCGGTCACCGTACTCCGGTGTACCAGAAAACGATGACCTGGAGGGCGCCAGGTCTTCACTCAAGACAGGGTACGGCCAGACGAAGTGGGTGTCCGAGAAATTGCTCTTCGAGGCTGGCAGAAGAGGCCTCAGCGGACATATCGTACGACCTGGATATGTCGTGGGAGACTCTCGCACCGCAGGTGAGCCCGTCCCTTCCGGCTTCGCCAGTCCTTTCTCATCTTTCCCTATAAAGTCACCAACACCGACGACTTCATCTGGCGACTAGTCAAAGGATGCATCCAGCTCGGTCTGGTGCCCGACATGAACAACACCATCAACATGGTTCCCGTCGACCACGTCGCGCTTTGCACGACGCTCTCAGCGATATCCCCTCTCCCCGACGCATCAATGAGCGTCTTGCACATCACCGCGCGGCCGCTCCCGACGTTCAACAGCATGCTCTCCTCGCTGAAGCGATACGGGTACGCGACGGCGCCCTGCGAATACGTCGTGTGGCGGCGCAAGCTCGAGCAGCACGTCATGGAGGTGCAGGACAACGCGCTGTTCCCGCTCCTCCATTTCGTCCTCGACGACCTGCCGACGAGCACTAAAGCGCCGGATCTTGATGATACCAACACGACGGCCCTGCTGCGGCAGCATTCTGGGCACCTCGCGCGGACCGTCGCGGAGCCGCTGATGGGGCTGTATATCGCCTGGCTCGTCGCGGCGGGCTTCCTGCCGCCGCCGTCGCTGGCGTCGCCGGAGAAGCAGCTCCCGCGTCTGGCGAATGCGGGGGCTGTGAGAGCTGCCGGACGGAGCGGCGCTTAGTGCGTAGTGCTCGCTTGAAAGACCGTCTCGTCTCGAAGATCTTAAAAAAAGATGTAACAATATTACTGTTTCAAAAGTTTTTCTTCTTTTCCTTTCGTCGTCGTCTAATCTCCGTCTGCTGTGATGTACAACACGAACACGCCCGCACGAACCCCGCTTACACCTACCTACCTACATATGGTGTAGGCTGAGCGCTGACCTGCGATATGTAGATGACTCAAACTTCCCAAAATAGTCGTTGTCGGGGACATCTTTTGTCGCCATTGCGATGGCGACGGCGATGGGCGATGACGAAGGGATGACCACACCCTCCTCATCCTGAAACCTATCTGGTGTGGCACTCCCCCATCCTCCACGTAGATCGAACCGGGATTGTCGGCAGCCACGACCTAATCTGCTCAATGTTTGTTTCCGGCGACTATGCATGATGCCGGGCGCGGGCTTGGGGTGTGCACATAGTAGTAGTATTCCGGAGATCGAGATTGTTACATATGATCAGATGGAGTATGCGTGTGTGCGATGCATGAGCACGGCATGATCCATTGCACTAGGACTTATGAGGATCAAGTGCCATCGTGATTGATGGGTATGGAATTTTTATCTTTTTTGAGTCGTATGGATGTGTGCCGGTTTCTGATTGTGAAAAAAAGACGTACGGTGCGTTCGTGCAAGACGGTGGAGAGAATGGGGTGTATGTTGTCGTGCTGGTGGCGTTGGAGGCTTGTTGTTCGGATACCCCGACTTGAAACGATAGATAATTCGCAGTGTTACTTTTTTTTTAAGTACGGATGAAAGTGTAGTTACAGTCGTACAAATCAGTCCGACCTTGTTAGGAGGAGTAAGAGCCGTAGGCGTCTCCGTTCAGGCCGCTTCGGAACTTGACGTCGTATTCAACGAATTCTCTCGACTAGATTATCTTTGATGGGCACGACGCAACGCAACGGTCACGGTCATCTGACCGGGATGGATGAAGAGTGATGATGCCCTCCGCGCACCTGGATAGCGCCGCCGTCAGAGGAGACTTTGCTACAGACACAGAGAACTCTGGTGAGCGTCGGAGAAAGAGAGGTCCAGCGGGAGTCAAGACAAGGCGGGCAAGGTCCGCAAAGCTTGGTATTGTACCACCGGCATCCGGCAGTGTGTATGTATCAAGTAGGCTTCATGTGTCTGAGTGGAGTGATTTCTTCGTGACGTGACAAAGGACGGGTGGCCAGCCGCGGGGGAAGCATGTAGCAATCAAGGTTTTTGGCTCTTACAAGGGTGTGTTTCGTGCTCGCCTTTTTCTGTAGCACTTGCTATGATTGAGAATCTCGGTGTGCCCGACGAGAATGGTGAGCAGGGGTTTCACTCGTAATTCAGTGGGCGATGGTAATCAATTGTATGGGGAGGAGCAGAGGCCGCTGCTGGACAAACGCGCCTCTCGGATTGACAGGGAATGACGTGTGGGGGATCGACGTATGTGGCACCCAAGCTGTACGAGAGCGGCGCCGGTAGGCATGTCCGATACAGGTATAGCACATACTGTATGTTGACGGAAACACTGTCGACAAGGCACGGCATAGGCACTGCGAGCCCCGTATGGATGTCGGCCAGTTTCCCTCTAAGTGATCGGGGGTGATCGGGGTCCGCGACAAAAAGATAAAAACGCAAAGTGGTGCTATTGAGTGGGAGCAATGCTGGGCCAACTTCGGTCGGTGCTGCGGCCACTGGCCATCCAGGCCGCGTACAATCCCATCGAGACCATTGTCTTCTTCTCCATTGTCGGCACGCTTGCGTACTTTCACATTCTCACTGCAATCAAGCACTCGGCGTTCCTTGCCCCGTCGGCCGTGCCCCCGCTGCGCCCGACCCACCTTGCGCTGCGCCACGGCGACTGGCAGCCTGTGCGCGAGCACGTCTGGACGCGTCCTGCCCCCGATGTCTCGCTGTTCCAGATCCAACAGCTTGTCTTTACTGACTCTGTCTCGCCCGACCTCGCCACCCGCCTCGCGTCTGCGGCGGCCTTTTCGCACCTGAACAACTCGTCTCTGACGCTCGCCGTCGCCTCTGCCAGCCTCGAGTCCATCACGTCGCTCCTCCCGCCGTCGTCCTTCCGCCTCCTCGCCTCCCTCCCCCCTTCGGATGAACCCGTCATCGGCGACACGTCCTCCCCAAAATGGATCGCCTATGCCGCCCGCGCACTCGTCGTCCGCTTCTACACGCTCGCCCAGATGGCAGACTCGCTCGACATTCTCCTCATTCTGCTTGGCTACATTCTCATGCACTTTACATTCTACCTCCTCATTTCCCGCTCACGTGCCCTCGGCTCCAACTTCTGGCTCCCCGCTGCAATCATGAGCAGCTCCATCCTCGCCCTCCTCCTCAGCATCCCCATCGCACTCGCAATCGGCATCCCCATCGACCCCGTCGCGCTCACCGAGGCCCTCCCCTTTCTCGTCTGCACCGTCGGCTTCGACAAGCCACTCCGCCTCGCGCGTGCAGTCTTCCTCCACCCCCACCTCACCACGCCCCCCGTCGCCCTCTCGTCCCTCCAGGGCGCACAAGCAATCCCCCTCAAGCCCGCTGCAAAGATCCTCACTGAGAGTCTGTCTCTCACTTATCCCCCCATCATTAGGGACTATATACTCGAGATTGCCGTGCTTGTGGTCGGCGCCAATTCACAGGTCGCAGGTCTCAAGGAGGTCTGTGCCCTTGCCGCCCTGTTGCTCGGCGTCGACTGCCTCCTGATGTGTACCTATCTCGTCGGTGTTCTCGGCGTCATGATCGAGGTATGTGTAGAATCTCTCATCTGCTCGTGTCTAACAAACACCTCCAGGTCCGCCGTATCCAAACCCTGCACGATGTCGTCAAGTCTCGCGCAACCCCGCGCTCCCGCACCAACTCTGTCTCCTCCTACCACGACCCGCCCTCCTACGGCACGACTCCGCGCTCCTCCCACCCCGGCACGCCCTCGTCGCACTCCCACCGCCCCCACAAATCCGCGCTCGTCCACCCTCCGCCGCCACTCACCTGGCGCCAGCGCCTCCTCGGCGTCAAAGGCGCGTCCCTCATCGACAAAGGCAAAGAAAAAAGCCCACTCGACAAGGAGCCCAACCCAGTCGCGCGCCTCAAGCTCCTCCTCATCGCCACCTTCCTCAGCCTGCACATCCTCAACCTCATCACGCCCCTCGCGCCCAGCTCGCTCCTCCCGCGCCACCAGGCGCAGCAACCCAAGGCGTACGACGGCCTCCTCGCGCTCGACGCGAAGACGCGCGCGCCGCGGACAAGCCAGTCCGGCGGACGCGTGGACGCCGCCGACGCGAACGCGCAGGCGGTCCTTGCGCAGCTCGCCGCGTCCCCCGGGGACGACGAGCTCGTCGTGCGCGTGTGCACGCCGCTCTTCGTCGACGCGCTCCCGCTCCCGCCTGCGCTCCCTGCAGCGGAGTCGGCGTTTGCGCAGGCGCGCGCGCGCACCCTCGAGGGCTTCATGGACTCGTGGACGCGCCTCGTGGGTGACCCCGTGCTGAGCAAGTGGATCGTCGTCGGGCTCGCGATTAGCATCATGCTCAACGGGTACTTGATCAAGGGCATTGCGGTCGGTGCGGGCGTCGGCGTCGGCGTCGGCACGGGCGTGTTTGCGGGGAAGGCGCTGCGGTTCGAGGGGTCGCAGGCAGAGGCTGAGGCGGACGAGCCCGGGGATGCGGGAACGAGAGAGGGTGGTGGGAGGACGTTTACGCTCGAGGATGTGGATCGGAGGCTGAAAGCACGGTTGACTGTTCCGTCGATTGAGATATCGCCATCGAACCCGCCCTCAGTCTCGCACACGCCGTCGACGCCCACGGTGGTGTCGACGCCGTCCCCGCCGCCCGCACGGCTGCTGCCGCTGCCGGTGTCGCCGGAGCCGAAGCTGGACGACGGGTCGCGCGTGCGCGCGTACGAGGAGCTCGCGGGGGCGTATGATGCGGCGGAGGGGATGCACGCCAAGGCGGAGGTGCTCGCGGGCATGTCGGACGAGGAGGTGGTGCTCCTCGTGCAGAAGAACAAGGTCGCGGCGTATGCGCTCGAGAAGGCGCTCAGCGGCGGCGAGGCGGGGTGGGGCATCAGGGAGAAGGAGGTGCTTCGCGCCGTGCGCGTGCGCAGGGCTGTTCTCTGTACGTCTTTCTTCTTTTTCCCCCTTGTGAGACGACCGCTGATGGGATCGACGGCACAGCGCGCGCGTCGCGGACAAGGACGCTGGAGCGATCGCAGGTCCCGCACGAGCACTACGACTACACGCGCGTGCTGAACGCATGCTGCGAGAACGTGGTGGGGTACATCCCCATCCCGCTGGGGATCGCAGGGCCGCTCACGATCGACGGCGTGTCGTTCCCGATCCCGATGGCGACGGCGGAGGGCACGCTCGTCGCGTCGACGTCGCGGGGGTGCAAGGCGCTCAACGCGGGCGGGGGCGTGAGCACCGTCATCACGAAGGACGGGATGACGCGCGGGCCGGCGATCGACTTTCCGTCTGTCGTCGAGGCTGCGCGCGCGGTGGCGTGGATTCAGGGCGAGGGGTACGCGGAGCTCAAGGCCGCGTTTGAGAGCACGTCGCGGTTCGCGAGGCTGCGGGATATCAAGGCGGTGTTGGCGGGGCGCACGGTGTATGCGCGGTTCGCGACGGCGACGGGGGACGCGATGGGGATGAATATGATCAGCAAGGGCACGGAGAAGGCGCTCGAGGCGATGCGCGGTGTGTTTCCGCGGATGGACGTGCTTGCGCTGTCGGGGAACTATTGCACGGACAAGAAGCCTGCGGCGATCAATTGGATCGAGGGGCGGGGGAAGAGCGTCGTTGCGGAGGCGGTCGTGCCGGGGAAGGTGGTGGAGAGCGTGCTCAAGACGAGCGTGGAGGCGCTGTGTAATTTGAACGTGAAGAAGAATTTGGTGGGGAGCGCGATGGCGGGGAGTGTGGGCGGGTTCAATGCGCACGCGGCGAATATCCTGACGGCCGTGTTCCTCGCGACGGGCCAGGACCCCGCGCAGAACGTCGAGAGCTCGAATTGTATGACGCTGATGGAACCGTGCGTCTCTCTCTCTCTCTTTCCTCTGATGACTTTGTGTATGCTGACGGGGTGCGCAGGACAAACGGCGGCAGGGACCTGCTGATGACGGTGACGATGCCGTCGATCGAGGTGGGCACCGTGGGCGGGGGTACGATCCTCGCGCCGCAGGAAGGCATACTCGAGATGCTCGGCATCAAAGGCGCGAACCACGCGCAGCCGGGGGCGAACGCGCAGCAGCTCGCGCGCATCATCGCCGCGGCTGTGATGGCGGGCGAGCTGTCGCTGCTTAGTGCGCTTGCGGCGGGGCATCTGATACGTGCGCATATGGCGCATAATAGGAGTGTGCCGAATACGCCGGCGAGCTCGAGGGGCGGCGAGGGCGGGTTGTTGGTCAAGGCGAAGGTCGAGGCGGAGGCGGCCCCGGTGCCGGTATTGGTGGAGACGCCGGTGACGAGTGAGGAGAGGAGGGGGGAGGAGATGCCGAGGAGCGAGTCGACGGCGAGTTTGCCGCCGTATAGTAGCGAGTGAGGGTTGTGCGTCGTTCGTTTTTCTTTGCTTTGCGTATCGTTCGCTTTGACACCATGTGGATCTGGATCCTTCTGTCTTTAAGTATATCTGTCTACCTCCCTATCTATCTATCAACATACATGTCGCATGCATGCATTGCACGAGTTATTATATCCCATCCTACCTTTCAGCTTACAATAATCACACATACTTGCGTCTACATCTGCGTATGCCTCGCATACGGGCACGTATTGTTAAAATTCCTTGCGCTTTCAATTGATTTGATTGACCCCGTGTAAGTTGCGTGGCGTATGGTGTCAATGTCTGTTTGGCGAATGCAGAATTATTGTAATGACCAGATATGTGTTATACAAACATTGTCAGGTGATGAGTACCAATCCGCCCAGAACGCAAGCTACGGACACCCTCGATAAGTGTTTCCTGAATCATTCCTTCAATCTAGTAATTTGACTATTTACTGGTCCTCGATTTACGCTTGTTGTAAATTGATAGGGCCTCTCGGGGAAATGTCCTGTGGGGTGTCAATGAAAGCGATCAAATCACGGTGATTTTTACTTACTTCGTGTTCACGCCTGGTCCCGTTGGTTTTGGAACCTCTTTCCACCAGTCATCAAAAACAGGAGGAACGTTGATGTCTCCTTTGATATATCCAGCTGCCCTGAATGTCCATATTATTATATCCATCAATCCATCGTCGGTAGGGTGGTATGGAGGTGACATGTATAGATAGCCGCTATGCATGTCCTTCCTGTAGAAGCAGTAGTGAATATCATTACAACTTAATATCGAAAACCTCTTTCTATGTGCCACCATCTGATTCCAGACCTACAAGATAGTATTCTGGTGAAAAAGGCTTTGAGAACTTACGAATGGCCTACGTACCTGGCTTATGATCTTATTGTGCTTCATAGAAAGTCGATGACTAAAGTTTTGATTGTTCCCAGGCCAGTTGAATTGGATCGCCCACCCCTCGATCTTCTTCATATCGATTTCGTCCATGACATCCTTCCCGTAACGTAGAGTAGTAGTCGATATTCTTGGCGACATCTGGCTAAGGAGGCCCATCGGGAATGCTGCAGGAGTTTTGATTTCTATGGGAAGGTGAATGGTCGCTTCATGATTGGAACGTAATTCATAGACACCGATATCAGCTATATGACTTGCACCACCAAACGAGGCCGCGTAAAATTCGAAATCGCTGCACACCAAATCACTTCGGATTCTGCCGATATTGTTCATTCAAATCATTTAAAGGTTGCGCTTTTCGGCCACGACAATAAACTGCCAATTGCGTCTTTTTGTTCTTGCCTGCCGTCAAATGTCTCTCAGCCTTAAGATTCCAAATACAGTCGATATCCATCGACTTCTTTGCGAAGGCGGAGACGACCGAATCACCTTGGAAGACGTCACCTTCCTCAAAAAGACCGAGAACAACCACTATATTTTCAAGGCGAAAAAATCTGGTGAAGATGTCATTGTCAAGTTCACCTATGAAGATGGAGAGGATATGGCCATTCCCCGGCTCGAACACGAGTCACAGATCTATGTTGACTATCTAAAGCCACTGTGGGGCGTTCATGTACCAAAGTTCTATGGTTTCTATCTGTATAACTCTTCGGACCCCGACGAATTGTCTTGCGCATGTATCGTTCTCCAAGATTGTGGGAAGCCTGCTGTCTCCGATCTAGCACAGCTGAAGGATTATCGTGGAGATGACTATGGTATCAAGCAATTCAGGTAAGACTTAGAATCACACACTACGGAAGGTGTTTGATGACTATACCATTCATTACAGAAACGACACCATAGATCTTGTCTTCCGCTTGCATTCACCTGAGATAGGGATCGAGCATGATGCTTTGAATGCTTCCCATATCTTGGATTTCAAAGGAAAACCTTTCCTTGTAGATTTTGGGGGTGCAGAGTTCCATGTTTGTTTGGCATGGCAAGACGTCGAACAACTGACACGGGATTCGATGCCCCCAAAAGAAGGAGAAGTTCTGCCGCCATTTGGTTCTCCTAGTCTGATGTGTTATGAGTTGTTCACCTTTCTCGAGTCCATCAAGTACTGCCTTCCTAGTATGTCCACACTCAAGATATTGGTACCAGTGATTGTCAACCTAATCTTCTCACAACAGGCTCAATCGAATATGACGGAATGATGTTCGTCTGCAAGAGTATAACTTCAGCGGCCGCTCTCTACGAGCGAGCACTTAAGGGATGGCCCAAGTTTAGACCTGCAAAAGAGTTGTGGGATGAGGCTGTCACACATTGGCAAAGTGTTCGTTCCAATTGGAAGAAATACCATCCAGACGCAGTGGTCGAGCCTCCCCCGGGTATCATTGATTTTGAAGAGTATTTAAAGATTCATCCAGGTCGATGTTGGCATACCGTCCCGAACTTTTCTCACCGACAATATTTCTGACCAAGACTTTCTGTATATCATTTAGTGTCGAAATGGAGTGAGAGTTCTGTCTGGTCCGCGACATATTGGTGGGATGGCTTTCGCTTCGCAATGTGTTTGAGCTATGTCTTATCTACCATTATCATACATGATTTGCACTACATATCAATTTATAGCCTCAGAGGCGAGCTAATTGAGAAGCCGTTACACGTCAGATCGACGTGGAGGCGGGGTTTCGAAGAGAGGCCTCACACAACCAAAACTCGCTTATTCCTTCCTCCCCATTTAACCTGCTTATTCCTTTCTCCCCACTTTTTCCTTGTCAAAAGATTTTGCCACCCTTTCTTTCTTGATCTCATCACAATACCTTGTTAATGTTGCTACCGCTTCCCCATTTGTCTTCATTCATTGCTTGTCGGCACTCTCTGGCTTGATCATGACTGACCCACCCTTCTCTCCCACTGCTACCCCCTTGGCAAGGAGAACTATCATGCCCCCCTTCACACTGCGCACACCTAAAGTAGGCTCTTGACCTGCAACCCCAGACACTGACTCTGACTCTGGAGACGAATCACCGCTCACTCTCAAATTCACCCCTAAGGGCCATCAATTGGTGATATGTAGCTGCATCTCTGCCAACCCCTTGGAAACTCCATCCTCCCTGATTAAAGACCTGCTAATGGTGGCCAGCCAGAATCTGTAAGGGCGACCTCCGGGAGTTGCGGCTCAATCACACAACTAGCAGAGGGAAATCCAAAGTGTATTAGACAGGGTAATCAATGATACAATGGTACTAATCACCTAGCAGAGGGAAATCCAAAGAGAACAAGTCTAAGGATTCCCCGCTGCTTGGTGCGGCGCATCAGCGGGCGGCAGAGGCGTGGGAACAACTGTACAGGTGACCGGAGCTAACCTTAACCTTGGATAATGTTTGAACAGGAGGGACATGAAGTTCCGGGGATTTCCTAAAAAGGAAATGACCTCCGGAGATCTCCGGGGTCTAGAACGAGTCCCGGAGGTCTAGGGCAAGTCCCGGGGGTCCCAGGGGTGGCATAGGATGTGCCCAAGAATGGAAATCGAATGGAAGTCCCCTGACAGAATCCCTGTTATGAGTACTTCAGCACAATACTCATTGTAGTGTCTCCATTCAGTGACCAGGCCTCTAATGCGTTGTCGGCATGTTATGTTGAACTTAAGTTCAACAAGGGCAAGGCTGGTCCAGAGCCTAGGGTAGATGTGTTCAAAGACATATGGGTGGCTATAGCCAGAGTGGGAAATCAGGTGGAGTGCGAGCAAAAAGGGCAGGAGTGATAAATGTATATCTTGTCACCTGATGGATCTGTATCTGGTCTTCAAGGATTGTTCATGTGTCCCACCCGAGCATCTGCCAGTCATTCGTGATCATGTTGAAAAGATGGAGTATTGAGTTGCATGAATTTTTGCATCTTTTGAAGGCCCTCAAATTAGCTTCATCATTCCCGCTCAAGCAGATCAATTCATGGCCTTGGGCAAAATCAAGGTTCCAGCTTCTGTCTCAAAGTACATGGCCTGCATTGAGCCCTTGAAAGAGGTGTCAATTGAATGTGCCTTTGAACTAGTTGTCATGGGTGCTAGGGACTATGATGAGCTTGGTGGGATTGTTGAAGAATGGGCAAGGAAAATGGTTTCAGAGTCATTCATCAGCTCACACACAACAGACCTTAACATGGATCTGTACATTTTTGCGATGGACACCTGGGAGGCCACTCTCAAGATTCTGCACAGTGAAAGGTTGTTCAGGAAACAATGCCCTGATCCCACTATTGCAGCACCATGCTTGCTTTGGGATCACAATGACAACCCTCTGCGAAAAACCACCTTGGGGGAGTAGGTATCAAAGAGTGCTGATCAGATTACCAGTATGGTCTAGTCTCTAGCCTGCAAGGTCCAAGAACTTCATGGAGAGGTGATGTCAGTCCAAAGCCAACAGGCAACTATGGCTGCAACGCAGTCTAAACTCTTTGACTCAACAACCAGCCTGGATCACTGTATAGCTTCCACCCAGCAGGCCTTCCTGGCTCAGAGTCAAGAGATCTGACTGTGCTCTAAAATCAGTGACATCAAGAGCCAGCTAGAGAGCCTCCAGGTCACCATGCTGTTCACCATGGATGCCAGCAGAAGAGATGAGATTCAGGCCAACATTGATCTTCTTACATCTGATGTCTCTCAAAAGCGTTTGGAGCTCTCAAAAGTGACTGACAGGATGGCAGTGGTCACTGGCTACGGAGTCAATCCTCAACTATTGTCCAGTCAACAAACTCAGTCACTCCAACCACATGCAACTTCAAGATTGTCCGCAAACGCTTCAGCTCCATCTGATGAGCCTGTTACGCCTTCCATGCCCATGCTGTCAGGTTCCACTGACCACAGGAACTCAGTCCACTGAGCGAATACCTTACATGGTGGTCACAGGGCCCACAGACGCAACGTGCTGTCGAGAGCGCAAGGCATAGGAGACCAGGGTTGCAGGCGGCAAATGGGGGACCACTGGTAGCGCCGGGATGGGGAGATAAGTACCGGTGGGAATAAGAGGACAAGTGTGGGGGTGGTCATGAGTTCTGGGGAGGCAGAGGAGCAGAACGAGTAAGCACCAGAGCACAAGCAAGTCCTGGGGTTCAGAGAGGTGACGAGCACGGGAACTTAGCAAGTCCTGGGGATGGAAACAGAGGAGCGGAGACTAAGCAAGCCAAAAGGGGAAAAGATCAAGATAAGATAAGGGAAATGGGAACAGATCGAGTTGAGGCTCCAGAGACAGAAAGATGAGAGAACTTAGGATTGACAGAAGGAGGGAGAGCAAAGCAGATTGTAATTAGAGTAAGAGGCGAGTAGAAACAACGAATGAAGTAAATACAAGATGAGTATGATAAGAAAAGAAGCAAAGTGAAAATAAAGAGACCAGAATGCACGAGAACATGAGACAGAGACAGAACACAACAAAACAATACAGGAGTTACAGTAATATCAAGACTAGCGTACTACTTACTACTCTATGACTTATATACCATATGGTGAGTGAGTACCAGGACTCAGGGCTGGGTTTCGGTGAAGAGTGGTGGCGCCAGGGCTTGGGGTAGAACTCAGGGGTCATGGGGGTTTTGAGACATGTTGTGTGGCATAGGGGTCTTATTTTAGAGTGGAGAAACATGTAGCAGGAGGGTAAGGAGGTGTGTGGAGGTGGGGCATGGGCATGCAGGGTTTGGATCGCTGGTGATGAGTGGTTGTGATGCATGATGGAGGTCTTGGCGTGGGCCAGGGGAAGCACCAGGGCTTGCTGACGCTGGTGCTGATGTGGCGGCTGCGGTTGCAGGGTTGCTAGGGATAGCTGGGGCCAGCGCTGATGTGGCGGTTGTGGGCAGTGATGGCTGAGGGGATGCTGGGGTGGCGGTGGCTGGTGGCACAACAGGCAGTGATGGCTGCTGGGCTGCCGAGGTGGTTGGTCGGATAGTGGTCTGGGGCCAGGACGGTTGTGGAAGTGGGTTTGGGGAGGTTAGAATCCTGGGGCCAGGGCTAGTCCTGGGGCTGGTCCCAAAGGTCGGTAGCAGGTCATGACATCACCCCCCCTTCAGCATCAAGACCCTCAAGATGCGCAGCAATCATGTGGCTGTGCTGCTTCTGGTGTCGTCAAAGTTGAAGTCTGGTGGCCATCAAGAAGTTCCATATGCAAGATAAAAGAGAAAAAAACTTTGTCAATTTTTTCACCATCCTTCCCCATGTTCTCTTCTTCCTTGTTGTCTCCCACTCCTCCTCCTTTGGATGAGAGTAACATGGACATGTGGGCAGCCTATGGTGAGCACCAGGCATTGTTCAAGTGGCGTCAAGAGCATCTTGTTGGAGTGGATCCTGGAGCAGATGGGTGAGGAGGCACAGTCGTGGCTGGTGGAGGTGGGTACTGGGAGTGAAGAGGGTTCACATCCCAGGGAGAGTAAGGAGGCTCTGGCCAAGTCTGGGGACGGCAAGAGCAAGGAGGAGGGCTGAGCCCTGGTGCCACGACTTCCCACCAGGACCTGGGCCTGAGCTCTGGTGCTATGACTTGCCACCAGGACCCGGGCCTGAGTCCTGGGGCTTACTTACTGCACAGTATATAAGCCATAGAGTAGCAAGTAGTACTCTAGTCTTGATATTGCCATACTCCTCATATTGTTTCCTTGAGTTTTGTCTCTGTCTTGTAGTCTCACACCTTCTGGTCTCTGTGTTTTTGACTCTGCTTCATCTATTATTGTACTTGTCTTGTATCTCCTCCTATTTGTTGTCTCTACTTGTCTCTTACTCTAATTCCATCTCTGCTTTACTCTCTCTCTCTTCTTCAACCTCCAAGTTCTCCTTGTCTCTTTTGTCTCCCACCTCAAATTTTGACTCATTCTGTTTCCACTTCCCTTTATTTTATCTCGACTCTTTCCCCTTTCAGCTTGCCTGATCTCCGCTTTTCTTGCTTCCATCTCTGGGACTCGCTAAGTCCCCATGCTTGCCCAACTCTTTATTTGTTAATCCCTGGAACTCACTCACGCACTGGTGCTCACTCATTCCATTCTCTTGCCTCCCTGGGACTCACACCTACCCCTGGCACTCATTCTCCACCCCTTACTGGCACTCACTCTCCATCCCAGCATTACCGGCAACCCCTTGCCTACACCTCCAGCCCCACTTTGGTCTCCTATGCCTCGTGCTCTTGCCAGTACTCTGCATCTGTGGACACAGTGCGCACTACGTAAGGTACTTGCCCAGTGGGCTGAGCCTCCATAGTCAGCAGAACCTGACAGGCAATGTTCCTCATTGGTGTGTATCTTGCTGTGCTGAAGTAGCCACCAAGAGATCTTTTGGAATTTGTGGTAGTAGATCAAGAAGGTCCCAAGAGTATAGGCGCTGAGGTCAAAATTATTCTGTACTAATTGGTGGAGCTCATTTACTGTGTACTACATAGACTCCTCTGTGCCAGGGTACAATTGGATAATAGCTTCCTTCCAAGTTTTGTAGGATATAGCAGTAGAGGCTTGATTGGCAATAATAGGGGTAGTGGCAGAGAACTCAGGAAGGCCAGTCCAAGTCTCTGCCGTGTTGTAAGTGACATATCTTGCTGTGTACTCCTTCATTTGGGTCTGGTCAGTGATTCCACAGTCCCTAAAGAGGTACTCTAACTCCTTAAAGTATTGTGTGAGTTCCCTTGACTTAGATTTGTCCCACTTTAGTGCTGAGAAGTGATTGCAGAGTGGCATGCATTGTGCTGTATGTTCCATAGGAGTCAGTAAAGGAAGTTGTATTGTTGTTGGAGTGTCTTTAGCAAGTGGCAAAGGAATGCAGGAGTCAAAAAGCTGGGAGAGTGAGGTAAGAGGTGATGGCGGAGTGAATGACTGTATGTCAGCAAGAGGGGAATAAAGAGGGTTTTCTGGGCTGATAGTGAAATCTATAGAACACAGGTAGAGGTCCTCAATGTCGTCAGTGCTAAGGTTGGTGCTAGCTTGCTGAAGTTCTTCAAATAGAGTCATAGGTGGTAAGGCTCCTGGTAACTGCGGTGGAAGACACTGAGTGAAAGGAAATGATGGTGCCTTCAGATTGTTGTGCAAGGCAGCGCTGCCTCTGGAAGCGTGTCTCTGGTGGAATTCTGCTCTAGACCCTCGCAGTGGGCTCCAAGTTGATGATGCTCAAAATTGTACCTAGTGGTGTCAGGGTAGGCAATCACAAGGTGAATAGCATCAGGCTTGCTAGTTGAGGAGAACCAGGCAGGGTCTCAGAAACAGGTTAGCAGAGAGTAGCAGCAAGGAAGTGGTAAAGTGGTGCTTAGCATAATTGCAAAGCGCTAGAGGCCTGCTGTACTTGCGAGGCACATAGTAAACTAAGACACCAGCATATTTCCAGTGGCAAAACAAAGCACTAACAATGGCACCTTGGCATAGAGTAAGCTGAGGATGAACTAGTTTGAGCTCTGAAGCCCAGGTGTAAGAGATGGATGATGAAGGTAACTTGTTATTGGTAGAGTATAAGTACAGTATATATACTAAGTTGTAAGTGAAGTTGCTATTGGCGACCAAAGGTTGCCAAAGCAGCAGACTTGGTAAGTAAACAATGACCAACAATCTTTTGTATAGGAAAATGTCCATCAGACCTTGGCAATGCCTAGTGGCGCCAATCAAGCTGTCTGTCGTGTCAAGGTGTCAAAAAGTAGGTATGAAATCACCAACTGTCAGTGTCATCAGAATGATGACAGTTGCTAGGGTGCAGTGGTAAGGTTGGTGAAACCTTGGGGTCAAGAAAGTAAGGTAAAATAAGTAAAAAGAATAGGTCCTGGGATTTGAACCCCATGCTTGAGAGGGCACCAGGTAGACCATAGGACATGCTAATCACTAGTCCACAAGCCTGTTTTAGAAAATATGTCAGTACGCCTTTTGACACAGCCTGGGGCTTATCACTATATCAACATGCACAACCCACAGGAAGGCCTGGAGAGAACAAAGGCTGAGAAGGAAGAAAGGAACAACTGGAGATGAGGCTGGAAGAATGGATTTAGCTAGGGAAGGGCTAAACCATTCCTCTGGCAAGGGTCCAAACATGTCAAGATGGTGTTGGCACCCCCAGGTACCATGCATGGTCCATGTGTGCTGACAGGGCTATTAAAGGGCAATGATTTAAAGGACTTGGTGATAAGACCCAGGTTGTGTCAAAGGGAGTACTGACATATTTACTGGCACAGGCTTGTGGACTAATAGTTAGCGTACTCTATGGTCTATCTAGTGCCCTCCCAAAGAGCTAGGGTTTGAATTCCTGGACAAGCACTTTTAGTGTTGCATTATTATCTTTTTAACTATTTTACCTTACTTTCTTGACCCAGAGGATTCACCAACCTTACCACTACACCCTAGCAACCATCATCATTTTGATGACACTGACAGTTGGTGATTTCATACCTACTTTTTGACATTTTGACACAACAGACAGCTTGATTGGCACCTCTAGGTGTTGCCAAGGTCTGATTGACATTTTTCTATATAAAAGATTGTTTGTTGTTGTTCACTTACCCAGTTCCCCGCTTTGGCGACCTTTGGTTGCCAACAGCAACTTTGCTTACAACTTATTATATATACTGTACTTATACACTGCCAATAACAAGTTACCTTCACCCTCCATCTCTTACACTTGGGCTTCAGAGCTCAATTTCATCCCTTTTAAGCTTACTCTACACCAAGGTGCTCTCTTAGCACTTTGTTTTGCCACTGGGAATACACCAGTGTCCTAGTTCAACTACACACCTTGCACCGACAGCAAGCTTTTAGCGCCCTTAACTCCTTACTGCTGTCCTTTGCTAACTCGTCTTCTGGAAGCCTGCCTGGTTCTCCCCCACTAGTGAGCCTGACACTATTCCTTCCTGCCTAGTGACTGCCTACCCAGACACCACTTGGTACAATTATGGGCATCATCACTGGCCAAGCAATCAAGTTGCCATGGCTTGGGGTCTCCAGGGAGCAAATGTAAAGGCAACTTCCAGGAGTTGTGGCTCAATCACACAATTAGCAGAGGGAAATCCAAAGTTATATTAGGAATGATAATCAACAATACAATGGTAACTAATCACCTAGCAGAGGAAAATCCAAAGAGAACAAGTTTAAGGATCCTCACTGCTTGGTGTGACACATCAGCAGGTGGTGGAGGCATGAGAACAACTGTATAGGTGATTGGAGCTAACCTTAACATTGGATAATGCTTGAACAGGAAGTGCAGGAAGTTCCAGAGGTTTTCCAAAAAGAAAAATGACCTCCAAAGATCTCTGGAGGTCTAGACCAAGCCCTGGGGGTCTGGAGCAAGCCCTGGGGGTCCCAGAGAGTGGTGCAGGAGGTGTGCTGAAGCATAGGGAAGTGCCTCAAGGGGAAGTCAGTGTAGACTGAAAATGGAAGTCCCCTGACAGCGGACTGCTTATGATTTTGTTGTGAATACAAGCCAAAAGTGCTTTATTAGTTCCAACTTATTTTGAATTAAAGCAACTTTTAAAATTCAAATAAAATAGTTACTTTATGCAAATCAGAGTGTGCATGCATGCAACTAAACACAACACCACACAACACAACACAACACCACACAACACCACACAACACCACACCACACAACACCACACCACCACCACCTACCACATTCATTACCCCTGCTCCACCCAATACCTTTTCCTCATCATATGAACTCCGACAAGGTCAAATTGTAGTAAAGTGGCTACAAGGCATAACTGGCATCAACTGAAAAGGGATCTGGCTAGAGAACTAGTCAGACATGTCCGTATCAGGTGTACAGAGAAGCTTTTTTCCTTGGCAAGGTTTTTGCAGTCATGTACAGGTCTACTATACTTTTTCATCACTTTCCACTCCACTGGCCGATCAAAGATAGTAGACTCAAGGATACCTCTACAAATTGGTCTATTGTGGCATGTTCCTTAGGAATATGACCATAACTATTCATTTAGCATAGGTAGATATCACAATAGTAACATAGTAACTAAGCCCAACGCAACTTAGTGAATAGCTCAATGGCAAACCTAATCAGATTACATTCTGATGAGATTACTCAAACTCTTGTCAAGCTTATTTGAAATCAAATGTATTGATTGTTGTTTTAACATGAATAGTTGCTCCCTGTACCCATGTACAATTTAATCAGAGTGAATCATCATTAATCACCTACATTGGTGATGCAGGAATGCCGCAGGACAACGCCCGCACCGACCGCGATGCCTTTGATCAAGGCCCGTTCAGCATAAAGCCCGATGACGATCCACTTTCTGAGCACGGGATCACCCACAGAACGCGTCCACGATTCCATCAAGCCCTCGATCAGTCTTTTTTTCTGTTGTTGCTGTGCCCGTCGGTGAGAAGTTTCAAGTCGGTCTGGATGGCATTTCGACCGACTCTCCCTTTTAGCCGTCTCTTTTCTCTTGTATCTAGACGGGAGGACATGGATAGATGTAGGTCTGACCACGCTGTGCGATTGGTAATTATATATAACAGCGCAAGATAAGTATGTTTAGTACGGGACTCAGTACTACATATATTGTCGACAAGCAAAATCAGGGACAGTATGCCAACATCGACCTGGATGAATCTTCAAATATTCTTCAAAATCAGTGATGCCTAGGGGAGGCTCAACCACTGCATCCGGATGGTATTTCTTCCAGTTGGAATGAATGTCTTGCCACTTTTCGACAGCCTCGTCCCACAACTCTTTCGCAGGTTTATACTTGGGCCATGCTATAAGTTCTTGCTCATAGAGGTCGCTCGCCGAAGTTATAGCCTTGCACTTATACTTTAATCCATTATATTCAACCGAGCCTGTGGTGAGAGATGAGACCAAATTCATGCCCGAATCTGAACTGTGGACATACTGGGAAAGGGGTATTTGATGGCCTCGAGGAAGATCCACAATTCATAACACATGATACCATTATCAGAATCCATCAGTCCCAGAATTTCTCCTTCTTTTATGGGCAATGTCTCCCGTGTCAATTGGCCGGCTTCTTCCCATGCCAAACAATCATGAAACTCTGCGCCTCCAAAGTCGATGAGGAAAGGTTTCCCTTCAAAATCCAAGATGTGAGAAGCATTCAAAGCATCATGTTCAAGCCCTATCTCAGGCGAATGCAAGCGGAAGACAAGATCCATGGTGTCGTTTCTGCAGTAAATGATATACTCAAGGACTTGGTGCCACATATGATTGTCGCTCGTACCTGAATTGCTTGATACCATATTTATCGCCACAATAATCCGTCAGCTGTGATAGGTCAGAGACCGCAGGTTTCCCGCAGTATTGAAGTAAAATACATGCACAAGGCCATTCGTCGGAGTCCGAAGAGTCATGCGAATAAAAACCATAGAACCTCGGTACATGAATACCCCAGAGTGGCTTCAAATAGTCGACATAAATCTGCGACTCATGTTTGAGCCGAGGAATAGCGAGTCCATCTTCATCTTCATAAGTGAACTTGACAACAACGTCTTGTCCAGATGTTTTCGCCATGAAGATAAAGTGGTTGTGCTCAGTCTTCTTGACAAATGTGACGTCCGTCAAGGTGACTTGATATTCGTCCTTAATCGCGCCGTGGCAAATAAGGCGATGTATATCAGTTTCGTTGGGAACCTTGAGGCTGAGAGCCATTACTAACGGCAGACAAGAGGGAGAACACGAAGGAGACTGTTTGTTATTGTTGGGGCCGAAGAATTCAGCTTAAATAGATAAATGAACAATACATTATCGGCAGAGTCCAACGGTCCACCTGTAGCGACCGTGACCTGTTCCCACTAACATATGATTTCCTGATTGATCCTACCGCTTCGGGTACCTACATCTCCGACAGTATATAACGGGTGTACTCGCGATAGTTAGGGCAGTCATCTCAGAATCCAGGACTTACACCAGTTCAGTCGGAACGCTGAGAACTCTGGTGTGACGGCACCGTACCACGCTGTCGCCACACCACCACGTGACCAGCCGCAGGGTTGCTAGCTTTCTCCCGAACAGGGAAACATCCTGGACAACAAGTTGAAAACTGTGAATATAGACAGTTTATTTAGCTGGTGTCGGATGGCATTCAACGCAATACAAATCACACAGCGGAATAACAGTCAAAAATGATTGACAATGGGCAAGAATCAGAGGGACCACCGCTCTTGTTCCATTCACTCTTCTCCTGACCAGGTACATACTCTAAAACAGTTTTTCGGACAAAATTTACCTTTTCGGGCTCCCGGTGTCTCGAGCAGAATTTATACCCCTGAACAAGTTGTCCAGGTTGTTTAATGTCTAAACGCTCCAGCTATCTATCATCTCCAGGGCGATGCGATCACCAGACTATCTTCTAATCTCAACAGAAACAATAATGATACCCAGTGGACATTGCGTTCTCAACCCCAATTTCTTAGAACACAACTTACGGAATATATGCATTCGGTGACCTGGGTGTAGCCACATCGGACGTTGCACAGATCGGTCTGACCAATGGCCACCTGTCACAGTACGCACGTGACCACTGAGCCACACTAGTCAGTCACACCGTAGATATGTTTTCCTTAGTTCTATTCGTCTCGTAAACAGTCTCGTTGTGGCGCCGCTTTGTGAATCGCAAACAACAGCCTAACACTCGAATAGAACTAAAAATTTTTTTTTTCGAGATGTCCACCACCGAATTCCTGAGCGACCCGGCTCTGGCAGAAGACCGCATCGCCAAGATGGTTTATCAGGCCATGCAGGCGGACCTCGCCACGCAAGTACAGGCGACGGCGCAACTCCAGGCCGGTTTGCGAGAGCTCCAGAGCGGTTTCGAGGCCCTGGCTGGTAAGATGGCCAAGGTCGAGCGCGGTAACCACGGTACAGGGCCAAGACCCAACATCAGTCCTCCTGAGAAGTATGATGGGGCCTCTAAACAGCTCGCAGATCAGTTCATCAGTCAGGTCGAGGTGGCCACCGAGTTCGAGAAGTTCCGAGACGAGCGCCAGAAGGTCTTGTGGGCACAGTTGTACCTGAGTGGATCAGCTCTCGCGTGGTCCCACGTTATCATGACCGGTTCAGATGACCCCGTGCTGAACCCCTGGCGTTTTCTCTGGACAGCCTGGCTCACCAACTTCCAGGCGGCGTTTGGGCTGCGTGACCCTGTGCAGGACGCGCTCAATCGGATCACGGTCTTGCAACAGGGATCCAAGTCCATCACGGACTACTGTACGGTGTTCTTCGAGCTGAAAGGGAAACTTGGTGTGGTGGACGCGAACAGTGAGTACATCAAAGACCGCTTTTGGAAGGGGTTGAGCGTGGCAGCCATGGAGGCCCTCGTGAACATGGACTTCGCAACGGCAGAAGAGGCGCAGAATATTCTCTTGCACAAGGAAGGCAAGCTGGCAGACATTGCAGCCAGGAGGAAAGGTCAGTGGCAAGGTGGAGGGGCACCCAAGGCCTTGCAGGCCACGCCAGCTCAGGCAACAATGCCTGCACGCGCAGTGCCGCCACCAGCGTCTAAGGATCCGGAGGCCATGGACATCGACCGTGCAAGCAGGACCCAGATGAAGAAGTGTTACAAGTGTGGGAAGGTGGGGCATTTTATGGCAGACTGCCTGTCATGGTTGGTGTCCCTCAAGGCAGCAGTGCGGGAGGCATTGGAGATAGAGAAGAAGGCAGAGGAGCCGAAGCCGGGTTTTGTGTAGGGTTGCCTTGTGTAGTCACGGTGGGCGCAACCAACCAGCATCATGTATTTGCACATATCAACGAGACAGCATTACATGATCCTACCACAGCAAAACCAGACTCACAACGTGCGGCGGTCATACACGCTAAGTCTGCCCGGTCCCCCTACTCTGCTCTAGAACTCCCAGTCACACTTGCAATCTCGTGTCCAATGCTTGCTTTGCCCAAGCTAGTCGACACACAGGCAATGTTGGACTCTGGGGCCAGCTGTTGCTTCATCCATCCAAGGTTTGTGCAGGAGCAGAGCATCCTGACCATCCGCAAGAAGCACCCAATGAGGCTGAGAACGATCAACAATTCGGACGTCAAATCTGGTCCAATTACGGAGGAGGTGCACATTTGAGTCACAATTGGAGACCACACAGAGATGTTGGCACTGGACATCGCGGACATTGGCGATGACAACCTCATTTTAGGCGTCAGTTGGCTACATCGCCACAACCCTGACATTGACTGGGGCCGTTCCATGGTGTGTTTTGAGTCCAGCTACTGTCGGCAGTCATGCTTGGAGGCGGAGAGTGAGGTGCTGCCGCTGCGACCAATGTTGAAGGCATTTGCAGTGAAAACGGGGCTGAAGGAACGGTTCTGGGGCCTGAAACGTGCAAAGACACATAAGACAAGGTTCCTATAGCAGCAGAAGGAGGCGGCAGTAAGGGCAGCTCAGGCGGGTATTGCGGAGGCTCTGAATGAGGCGGAGAGGCAGAAAGGTGAAGGAGAGGTGGAGACGTACCTGGAACAGAGGTGGGACATGGAGTCAGCGAGAGGTAGAGGGGGTCCGCAGCTGGTGGAGGTGGAGGCAAAGGCGTCGAGGAGTTTTTTGCAGGCATTGGCAGAGGAAGCGGCGGCAAAGGAGGACACGGGGCGGCAGAAGTCAGTCAAAGAGTTGGTGCCAACAGAGTTCCACGAGTTTTTGGATGTGTTCAGCAAGGAGGGGTCGGAGAGGCTGCCAAAGCACAGGAAGCATGATCTGGGTATTGATTTGGTCGACGGCGCAGGGGTCCCGCCACTGGGGAAGCTCTATCAGCTGGTGCCGGCAGAGCTGTGGGCACTGAAGCAGTTTATTGATGAGAACCTCGCAAAGGGCTACATTCAACCTTCTAGCGCGCCGTGCGGGGCCCCGGTCTTTTTCGTGAAGAAGAAGGATGGGTCATTGCACCTAGTGGTTGATTTTAGGGCCTTGAACGCTGTTACCAAATCAGATGCGTACCCGATTCCCCTCACGAACAAGCTGTTGGACAGACTGAAGGCGGCCAAGGTGTTTACCATGCTGGACATGAGGTGGGGTTACTATAATGTGAAGATTCGGGCAGGCGACGAGTGGAAGACCTCATTCCACACACGTTACAGGCAGTTCGAGTTTCTAGTGATGCAATTTGGGCTCCAGAACACACTGGCAGCATTTCAGAGGATGGTGAACGAGTTGTTCCATGATCTGGTGGATGTCTACAGGGTCCTGTATCTTGACGACATCATCATCTTCTTAGAGGACCCGTTGCAGCATGAGGCCCACGTTAAGGAGGTGTTACAATGCTTGCACAAGGCGGACCTGTTCCTCAAGCTGGAGAAGTGTCACTTCAACACGATGGAGGTCGACTACCTGGGATTGAAGATCACCCTGGGCTGCATTGCTATGGACCCCATCAAGGTCAGTGGGGTGACCGAGTGGCTGGTGCCACGGAATGTGCAACACGTGAACCAGTTCCTAGGGTTTTGCAACTTCTACCGGCGTTTTGTGGAGGACTACGTGGCAATAGTACAACCATTGAAGAGACTGAAGAGGAAGGATTGTGCGTGGCAGTGGGGTGAAGAGGAGCAGGCAGTGTTTGAGGCATTGAAGGGTGCCTTTGTGCGAGCACCGGTGCTGGTGATGCCCAACACAGAGGCAGCCTTTTGAGTGGAGATGGATGTGTTGGACTTTGCAGTGGGGGCGGTGTTGTCGCAGAGGGCGGAGGACAGAGAGTGGAGGCTGGTGGCTTTCTTTTCGAAGGTGTTGCAACCAGTGGAGCGGAATTACAATGTCCATGACAAAGAGTTGCTGTTAGTGGTGCGCGCGTTCGAGGTCTGGAGGCCATACCTGGAGAGGAACCCGTTCCCAGTCGACATTTTCTCAGACCACTGGAACCTCGAATACTTTATGTCGGCGCATGACCTCAACAGGTGGCAAGCACGGTGGAGCATTTTTCTTAATCATTTCGTGTTTGTGATACATCACAGGCCCGGGAGGTTGTGTGCTGGCCCTGATGGCTTGTCACAGCGCCCTAACCACGAGGTGCCAGCTGACACACGGGACAACTCCAACCAGCAAGTGTTGACAGAGGAGAGAGTGGGGAGGAAGCGAGCAAGGAAGGTGGTGGTGGTGACTGAGAGGTGTGGCGAGTCGGAGGTGGTGCGGTGGGTGGTGGCAGTGCAGGCAATCCTGGTGGGCCTCACATAAGAACCCAAAGCTCGACGCATTGTGGCATATTGACGATGCGCCGGCCTTGGTGAAGTCCAGGCTGAAGGATTTTGTGGTGGACAGAGGGTTGGTGAGGTTCCGTGGGTTGGTGTACGTTCCAAACAACAACGAGGTTAAGTGGTTAGTGCTGCAACTCTATCACAACTCGATTCTGGCGGGGCACCCGGGGCAGGTGAACATGCTGGCACTCGTGGCTTGGAACTATTACTGGCCACAGATGTTGGAGTATGTCAAGCGCTATGTGGAGGGCTGCGAGACCTGCCAACATATCAAACCACGACGTCAGAAACCCTATGGTCCATTGCAACTGCTGGAGATCCCGGACGGGCCATGGCAACACATATCAACTGATTATGTCAGCCCGCTGCCAGTGTCGCGAGGCTACGATGCGATCCAGGTCGTGTGTGATAAGTACACCAAGAGAGCACACTTCCTGGGTGCCCACACTACGGATGGAGCAGTGGAGATGTGTGATATGTTCATGGAGAGAGTGTGGTGCTTACATGGGACACCGAAGAAACTGGTTTCAGACAGGGGACCACAATTCATTGCGCGTTACGTCAAACGGATGTGGGAGAGGCTGGGTATCAAGCAAGCGCTCTTGTTGGCGCACTACCCACAGACGGATGGGCAGACAGAACACACAAACCAGGAGTTGGAGGTGTACCTACGCGTTTTTGTGGACTATTATCAAGACAACTGGGTCGACTGGCTTCCATTCGCAGAATTCACCTACAATAATCGTGTCAATTCCGCAATTGGAATGGCACCGTTTTACACGGAATATGCATACAACCCTACCTTTTCCATTGACCCGGTGAACTCCCAGTCAGTGCCGAAGGCTGATGAGTGTCTCGACCGCATACGCAAGGTACAAGGAGAGCTTAGAGGGTTGCTGGAGCTCGCGGGAGAACGGATGAAGCGCTTCTACGATACCTGGGTCAACGAAGCCCCTAACTATGTGATAGGTGATCGAGTTTACCTGGAGCAAGCAGACTTGCGCTCGGACAGGCCCAGTCATAAATTGGACTTCAGACGTTTCGGTCCCTTCAAGATTGCACAGAAGGTTTCCGCGACAGCATACAGGCTGGAACTGCCAGACAGGTAGTCCATCCATGACGTCTTCCACGTCTCCTGTTTGGTCCCAGCACGGGAGGACACGATCTCGGGGCGTCAACAGGAGCCGCCGCCGCCAGTACAGATGGACACGGGGGACAAGGTGGAGATCAAACGTATTCTACGCGAGAGGAAGACAAGGGGTGGGGTGACAGAGTTCCTGGTCCGGTGGAGGGGGTACGATGAAAGCGAGGATGAGTGGCTAAAGGAGTACGATATGCCGCATGCTTTGGAGGCGATACAGGAGTTCAGAGAGAACGAGAGGGCGCGTGGGAAGCACAAACAGCGCAGAAAGACCTGACAGAGTGTAGGAGCGGGTTTTCTTTTCTTTCCTTCTTTTTTTTCTTTCTCTTTCTCGGGTTCCTTATTCCCGTCTCACGTATGGGCACTCTTCTTACAAGTATGGGGCGGGTGTCACAGTACGCACGTGACCACTGAGCCACACTAGTCAGTCGCACCGTAGATATGTTTTCCTTAGTTCTATTCGTCTCGTAAACAGTCTCTTTGTGGCGCCGCTTTGCGAATTGCAAACAACAGCCTAACACCACCCCAGCCGCTTGACAATCAAAAACAATTGTCTCTCACACAAGACCGCGTTTACTAGAATCGTTTGCCTCTTTTGTGGAGATGCAGGGCCGTGGCTGCATAGCCATAGAACAAAGCGAACGTTATCTCGGCAAAATGTCAAGAAAATCAAGACAACAATTGGGGTTTTAACTTATTTTCATCGCAGTGTGGTCCAAGGCTGGACAAGGGCCAAAGAATGCGAACTTTATCTCGGCAAGATGTCAAGAAAATCATGACAATGATTGGGGTTCTAACATACATTCATTGCAGTGGGTCCAAGTTGGACAATGACCAAAGAAAGTGTGGCACAATTACGATTCCTTGGAACAAATAGATGCCCCTATCAATGCGAAGATGCACAAAAAACAGCCTTGAGCAGTATTTAACAAGACCCTAGTCAGTATTATTGCACCTCGCACAAGCATTCGAAATCCTTCCACACCCTAAATCTCCACTATGGTTGCCGACGTTCAAGGGTTGGGCCAGGCTGTTCCGCGATTGCTCACAGATATTTTGAAGTATTCATTGTTAGTTATCAAACGAGCACCATCGACCCCTACACCCGTTCATTGTCATCTCTATCTCTTCAACCCTTCACCAATATCACACTGGCCACTTATGTGGCCCTTTCCATTGTTCCATTGTCACTGAAATA
>JAGGAQ010000200.1:0-31782 GCA_017657225.1 Termitomyces sp. T69sscA | reverse complement strand
TGTTAAACACTGCTTAGTAGGGAAACTTGCCCAAAAGATACAGGATTCTTCTTCCTCCTAAGGGTGGTGGTGATAATGACCTGCCAATTCACACTGCTAGGGACCTTCTGGCTTTTCTTTGTAAATATTTTGGCATTGGTAGTGCATCTGTGGCTGAGTTCACTGAAGCTAAAACAAGCCACACCTATGACTATTAATATGAAGGGATATCGCAAGCTGAAAACGGTAAGCTGCAATATATGTTGAAAACGGTAGATATACCTTTGTATTGAACAAAACCAATGAACCCACATGGTGGGAAAACAACACGTTGACGACAAAAGGAAGTCAGACCGATGCAAAGGCAATGGCCAAGTGATGAGATCACGAATCCATCACGACATCAAGATCTCAACATTCCGGACAGGTGGCTGTGCTTGGCAATGGCCACCATCATGGATCACTGATCCATGATGAAATCAAGATCTTGGTGATTATATCACAATCTTGGAGTTGGACAGGCAGGTGGCTGTGTTTGGCGATGGCCGCCATCACGAATCACTGACCTGGTGATGGGCCATCAAACCACCCAATGAACCTCTGTTAAACTGTACCTACCAACTACCATTACCACTTACGCTTACCCACAAACTGACTGCTCCAATGCCACGTGCACAAACCTGTAGGAGGGAGGGACAGAGGACGAGGAAAGAGGCTGACCAGCTAAGATAGAGCTGGAGGAATTGTCACGACCTGCTACCGACCCCCGGGACTCCAGCACTCCCAAAACCACCCCCACAACCGCCCCAGGCTTGGACCGCTACCCGGCCAACTCCTCCGGCCATCACCGCCCATCACCGCCCATCAACGCCACAGCCACCACCACTTGCAGCACTCCCGGCCATCACCGCTGTGACCGCCACATCAGCGCCGGGTCTCGGCTATCACCTCATACCAGCGCCAGCACCACCTGTCACCCCCAACCCGCGCCAAGACCCCCATCACGCATCATGATCGCGCATCACTGCCGCTGACCTCTGCACGCCACACCCTGCTCCTGCTCCCTCCTCACCACACCACCACCGCGTGTCTCTGCGTTCCCAGTGCAAGACCTCCACGCCGCGCGACATGTCTTAACCTCACCCCATCCCGCGTGGCCCCCGGGTCTCATCCCAAGCCCTGGCGCCGCGACCTGCTGCTGGAACTCGGGCCTGATCCCCAGGCCATATGTACTACGTAGTATATAAGGTGCAGAGTAGTAAGTAGGTACGCTAGTCTTGATATTACCGTAACCCCGTCTTGTCTGTTGTGTTTTGTCTCTGTTTCATCTCTTGCGTGCCCCAGTTTCATTACTTTTACTTGCTTCTTCTCTCGTACTCGTCTCGTTTCGACTCTTTGTCTCGTCTCCATTCATCTCGTACCTCTAATCTATTCTCGTTGTCCTCTTTCCTCTTCTCTACTCTAAGTTCTCTTGACTCTCTGTTCCCGGCTCTCTTCTCTTCGACTTAATCGTTTCCATCCCCCGCTATCTTATCTCGACTCTTTCCCCTTTTGGCTATCCGACTTCTCCAGCTCTGTTTCCATTCCTGGGACTCGCTAAGTCCCCACGTCTGATTTTCTCTTGATCCCCGGGACTCGCTCGCTCACCGGCGCTCGCTTGTCTCGTTCTCTCGCACCCCCAGGACTCGCGCCAACCCCCGGCACTCGTCCTTCACCCTCCCCGGCACTTGTCTTACCCACCGGCACTACCGGCACTCTTCCACGCACCCCCCCCGCCCCGCTTTAGTCTCCTACGCCTTGTGCTCCTCCCGATGCTCTGTGTTTGTACACGGTGAATAGCCGTAAGGTGGATTCGCCCAGTAGACTGAGCCCCTGTGGTCAGCGGAACCTGACAGGAATGGTCTTAGCCAGAAACAGGCTAAACCATTCCCCCAAGAGGGTCTGGACACGCCAAGGCAGCAGCGGTGCCCTGGGTATACGAGAAAAGCGGTGGAATCACGTGAACAATGCCTGGTCCGTGCGCATCACCAAGGGGTATAAAAAGGGAGGATTATTGGGGAGACCAAAAAAAGCAACTAGCTGCCACAGCACAGTTTGTCTTTGGCCTTCCAAATAGAAATGAGGCCTGGAGTATTATAAAAGAGGATGTTTGTAATTCTTGAGAGACGGCAGGTCTTGATGGTATCTTTGACTTTGATATTCTGGCTACATGTGTCCTCAACATTGCCATTGATCAACATTGCATTTCTTCGTCTAATGATACTCAATCATCCACCTCTGCATCCACATTAAAGCTTAATCCACCAAATCCAGCATCTGCAGTGACTGGAGCCACTGACTCACCATCATCCCCCAATGACTCTTCACCATTTTGTCCTTGTCTTCAATGTACCAACTGCAACATGTTCAGTCACTCAATTGATTGATGCTGGGCCAAGGGTGGCAGTCTTGAGAATGGTTGTGATTCTACTTGTACTTGCCCTAAAGCTGATATTGCAATTTCTGATACCAAATGCTTACCTAATGCATTACAATATATTGAGGAAGGTGATGAGAGTGATGTACTCAGTACTGAAGAATTAAATGACATCCTTTGGACTGCAAGACTTGTCTCAACCTTATTTTGCTTTTGTTCAGTCTTCAACACTGGTGGTGCTTGCTGCCATGTCCAAACACTTCAATGCCATCTTGGACTCTGGTTGTACTACTCACATCCTTCATGAATATCACTTTTTTTGGTTATATATTGTTACAAGTGCAGTGCCAGTTGGTACCACTTGTCATGACCCACTACCAACCTCTGGCACTCAACCCCAGCCCTAGGACTCCAACCTCCCCAAACCAACCTCCATGACTGTCCCAGGCCTGGACCGCTACCTGACCAGCCACCTTGGCAGCTCCCCAGCCATCACCGCCTGTCACTGCCACCAGCCACTGCCACCCCTGGCATTCTCCTGGCCATCACTGCCCACACCCACCACATCAGTGCCAGCCCCAGCCATCCCCAATGCTTCCTCAACCGCAGCTGCCACATCAGCACTGGCGCTGGCAACCCCCAGCGCTCCCCCTGGCCTGTGCCAAGGCCCCCATCATGCATCATGACCATGCATCACTGCCAGTCCGACCTCCGCATGCCATGCCCCACTTCTGCTTACTTTCTCACCTCATTGCCACTACATATCTCTGTGCTCCCAAAGTAAGACCCTCCTTTCCAGAGCTTCCTTTGTGCTGCATGACACGTTTCAACTGCCACTGCCTTGCACAATCCCTGGGTCTCACCTTGAGCCCTGGTGCCACGACTCGTCACCAGGACCTGGACCTGAGCCCTGGGGCCTACTTACCATACTGTATATAAGTTGTAGAGTAGCAAGTAGTACTCTAGTCTTGATATTGCCATACCTCTCATCTCTAGTTTCATGTTTTGTCTCTGTCTCCTAGTTTTACATGTCTCAGTTTTCACTTTTTGACTCCATCTCTTTTTATATTGTACTTATCTTGTATCACCTCGTTTCCCTTTGTCTCTACTTGTCTCATACTCTGAATTCATCTCTGCATCATCTCTCCTTCTCCACCTCAAGCCTCTAAGTTCCTCCTCTACTCTCTCATCTCTTGCCTTTGTCTCAACTCATTTTGTCTCTCTTTCCTCTATCTTATCTCGACTTTTTCCTCTTTTAGCTCACTTAGATCTCTGCCCTCTCTAAGCTTAATCTTTAGGACTTGCTCAGTCCTCTCACTTGCCTAGCTATTTAATCAGTAACCCTGGGACTCGCTCACCCTGGCGCTTGTATTCCCCACTGCCCTCACATCTCTGGGACTTGCACTCTCCCAGCGCTTGTCTTTCAACCCCCTCCTCACCCCTGGCACTCGCTTCCTTGCCCTGGCACAACTGGTGATCACTTGCTCAACCACCGCTTGCACCTCCAGCCCCGCCCCAGCCTCTCACGCCCCATGCTCTCAACAGTACTGCTGCCTTTGTGGACATTGTGCACACCACATAAGGATTTGCCCAGTGGACTGAGCCTCCATAGTCAGCGGAACCTGACACTGCTAATTGTGGCACTTTGTCAACCTTGGCCCAAGGCAAAGGTTGCTTTCACACATATATTGGAGGCAAAAATGTCATAATAACTCTCAAGGACTGTTTTCATGCTTCAGATATTCCAATAAACCTTCTTGTTGGTTCAATGGTTGAAAATTATTTCATACTTATCTTTGAAAAAAATGCAACATCTATAACTTTTCCTCACTCTCCTGCTCTTAAATATAAAGTTCTTCATGCTATGGTTTATAACTGTCTGTCCTTCCTATTCTGTGACTTTGTTCTTCCATCTGAACAGTCATTGTTTTCAACTCCATCATTGCACAATTCTCTTCCCATGGTATCAAGTTCCCTTCCATGTATTTTTGTTACTCCCTTATGGCATCAACACTTAGGACATCTTGGTTCTGATGCCACTTGGGATGTAATCACTAAGAACTACGCAACTGGGGTTGAATATACTGGATCATTTCAAAAGCAACATTGCATCCCATGTATCTTGGGCAAGCACTCATCTCATCCATTTGATCAATTCCAACACTGTGCCTCTTCAGTTTTCAATCTCCTTTGCATGGACTCTTGTGGTTCTTTTCTGGTTCTATGGTTGAATGGTTGATCCAATCACTTTTACTCTATTCTTGATGATCATTGAGATTTTGGTAGTACCACTCTTCTTTCTTCCTGCACACACATTCTCAGCCACTTCAAGCATGTCAAAGCTAGTTGGAGTCTTACATCTGGCAATAGAGTGAAGGTTGTTTGATCTGATGGCATGGGTGAATTTATGGATGGTGCTCTTGGTAAATGCATTACTTTCAAGGGTATTTCTCACTGGACCACTGCCCCCTATGCTCACCAACAGAATGGAAAAGCTGAACACTATATCAGAACAATTGAAGAAACTGCACAAGCCCTCAACCAATGAAACTATTGCAAGAGGCCCCTTAATCAAGGAAAAGAGTTTCCACACCATCAGCCTGTTGAACAACATCAAGAGTGCCTATATTACATACCAAGAAGTCAATATTGAGACTTGGCACTGCCACCTCAGTCATTTGAATGATCAAGCCATCCTACATCTAGCTTGCAATTGTAAGATCAAAGGTGCACCCTCCCTTCACTCTTCCTATCCACCAAACTGTAATAGTTGCATTCTGAGTAAACAGACCAGGATGCCAGTTTTAAAGGTGCAGGAAGAAAGGTGTATAGGGTAGCAGCAACTTGAGATTGTGTGGGTGGATCTGATGAACCCAGTAAACATGCAATGTAGATTAGTGAATCAATATATACTAGACATTGTAAATAATTATAGTAATATGACATGGTCTATCCCTTTAAAAACAAAAAGCAAGGCATTCACCATGCTAAAGGGGTGGAAGTTAGCCTGTGAGACAGAAACAGGACAGAAAGGTAGGAAGACATCACATCAGTTTTGATGGTGAGCTCCACAGCAACAAAATGGACAGATGGCTGAAGACAAAGGGAACCTTAAATGAACACAGCCTGCCATACACCTCAACGCACATTGATTGAGTTGAACAGATGCACAGGACCCTGATGGAAAAGGCAAGAAGCATGAGAATCAATGCTGACTGCCCAGAGCTCCAATGGGACAAGTTCTACATCACAGTCATTAACCTACATACAAAGACTCCCACCAAATCTCTGACTGGAGAGACCTCATACAAGTTGTGGTTCAGATGCAAACTCAGCTATGATTACATGTGCAAAATTGGGTGCTGAGCATTTGTCTTTATACAAGCACACAGCTATAAAGTAAGACTGAGATCCATAAATGTATATTAATAGGGACAACCAAAACTTGCTAGAATCAAACAAACAGAAAAGTATACCAGTCCTACTATGTAAGATTCATTGAACACCACAGAGGATCACCATTGACTAATAGCACCCCTTCTTTTCACAAAACCTACAGAATACCCTATTTCCACACTAACTAAATTGGCCTTGCTGACACCACAGGAGATGGACAACAATCTTGACTACAAGGTATACTTAGAAAGACTGGATGAAAGTACCCATCAAGAAGAGCAATCATCACACAACAACAAGAAACTACCGCTGTCTTGAGAGACCGCCAGGTCTCACTCTAAGCCCCAGCACCGCAACTCGCCACCAGGACTCGGGCCTGGGTTCTGGAGCTTACTTACTGCTCAGTATATAAGCCATGGAGTAGTCAGTAGTACGCTAGTCTTGATATTACCATAACTCTTGTACTGTTTTGTTGTGTTTGTCTCTGTTTTGTATTCTCATGTGTTCCTATCTTGTTATTTTCACTTTGCTTTGTTTCTTGTCATACTTGTCTCGTATCGTCTCCTTTTGTCATCTCTACTCATCTCTTCCTCTAATCTCACTCTGCTTTGCCCCTTGTCTCTCTATCAATCCTAAGTCCTCTCTTCTTTTCTGTCTCCACTCTCCAATCTTGACTTGTTCTGTTTCCTCTCCCCTTATCTTATTTTGACCCTTTCCCCTTTTGGCTCACTTAATCTCCACGCCTCTGTTTCTATCCCCAGGACCTGCTAAGTCCTGCACGCACCATCTCTGGAACCCTGGGACCCGCTCACGCACCAGCGCTCGCTTGTTCCACCCTCCTGTACTCCCGGGACTCGTGACTACCCCTGGCACTCATCCTCTACTCACCTGGCACTCGCCCCCTCCTCCCAGGTTATTGGCACTCCCTTACACATCTCCTACATCTCACACTCTACCAGTACTCTGCATCTGTGGACACAGTGAGCACCATGTAAGGTACTCGCCCAGTGGACTGAGCCCCCGTGGTCAGCAGAACCTGATATAATATCAAGACTCCCCACCTACCAGCCCACTGGCTATCAGACCAATGCTTATGGAAGACCCATGCCTGAAAACTACTATGCCATGAGTACCCCACAATCCCTGTATCTGGCATCCCCAATCGAACATTACTCCACTCTTGTTCCCAGATATTGGGCTCTGGATCAGAACCAGGTACCCTATGGCCCCTCCATCAGCCAAGGTATTCCTCAGGACTAGCGATGCGATTCCTTGCAGGAAACCGCAGGAACTCATCAACGGGTCCTGCCTGATGGTATGCTGGAGACACCGCCCAGTGCCTGGGCACCCTTGGCCCCAGCGCACACTAGCGCTGCCTTCTTTGCCCTGGGCCAGTACTACGCCCAACCTGCCCCTGCTCCGCCTCCACCTCCTCAGGGCTACCCTGACACATACTACCTTCCCTGGCCTTGACCTCTTGCAGCACCTCCTAGCCATACACCTCCCTCTCCCCTGGGCTGCCAACAAGTCGAAGCCTACATCCAACAGCATAACAAGGTCCTCTGGTTGCTTCGCATATCTCCAGCAGAGTTTGTGAGATGTGCCTGTGCCCTCTTTGTCAGCTTATATAGGTGGACCCCAACCTTCGGAATGAACTGCACGCCCTGGTAGATGAGATTCACACTAGCCCCACTCCCTGACACCTTGAAGACCCTGTGGACTCTGCACACTCATTCCATGTGCAACGCGAGGAGCTGATTGAACCCTGGGACCCTGTTCCTGCCCCAGTACTCCACCAGCAGGAGGAGCTCAACATGGCATCCAACATCCTGAAGGCCCTCAACCCCATCAGTGGACTCTTCGACCAGCCTGCTGCCCACACTATTGGTCTCTCAGCGTGCCTCCATGTGAACTCCCTCCCCAGCACCTTCTGCACTTAGGGACAACCCGCTGACACCAATTCCTGCCTGGACGCTCCTCCCCACCTTCCACCCGCCAACAACAACCATGCCTCCACCCACACCCTCTCTTACATCAACAAACCAGAAGCCTCCAGTGGTGGATTGGCCCCCCTTGGCAGAGCCTCTGCCCCAGAATTCCAACATGACCATCCCCCCCCATTTTGACCTGTGCCACCCCTATGGCAACGCACTCCCTCCCCGCAATAACCCACCACTCCTCCACTAACCTGCAGCCTCCAGCGCACCTTGACCACCCTCTTTTCAGGGATTCCAGGGACCCCCTGCTCCCCCAGGACCCCCGCCTGGCCAACCTTTTGATGTCCATCTGGGACCACTGCTTCCTAGAGGACCGCCACTCCTGCAATGGGCTCAGGGACTGCCCCTGGAAAACAATGGCAGACCACCTCCCAGCGGTGGACACCCCAATGGCAGACCCCCTGGCAGATGGGGCCTGGTGATGAACGCCTTTCCCCCACAGCATGGCAGGGGAAACCACTATTACTACTACTACAATGCAGCACCTCCACTCTGCAACTCCAATCTACAGGACAACATCCACAACGTGCTGACACGCAAAGGCAAACTCAACATCCAGAAGCCTGAACCCTTCCACAGCCACAACCCCCACAAATGGAGAACATTCCTCACCCAGTGTCTCATCATGTTCCAAGCTAAGCCCCTCACTTTCCAACTTGAGAGCTCATGTGTGTCCTTTGCCGCCTCTGTCAGGAGACTTCCATTTGATTTTCATTCTTGGGCACATCCTACACCACCTCTTGGGACCCCCGGGATCTCCGGGACTTGCCCTAGACCTCCGGGACTCGTTCTAGACCTCCGGAGATCTCCAGAGGTCATTTTCTTTTTAGGAAATCCCTGGAACTTCGCATTCCTCCTGTTCAAACATTATCCAAGGTTAAGGTTAGCTCTAGTCACCTGTACAGTTGTTCCCACACCTCTGCCACCTGCTGATGCACCGCACCAAGCAGCGGGGAATCCTTAGACTTGCTCTCTTTGGATTTCCCTCTGCTAGGTGATTAGTACCATTGTATCATTGATTACCCTGTCTAATACAACTTTGGATTTTCCTCTGCTAGTTGTGTGATTGAGCCGCAACTCCCAGAGGTTGCCCTTACAGCCTCATACCTACAGGGCATTGCCTTTGATCACTACATGGCGCTGCTCCAGTTCAACTCCAACAGCCTGGTACTGTCGAACTGGCAGGCATTTGCACAGGAGTTCTCAAGTTTGGAGTATTTGACACTGTAGTGGAGGCTGAGGAGAACCTCTTCAACCTCCAGATGCGCAACAATGAATGGTTCACCACCTTCATTGTCCGATTTGAGAAAGAAGCCTATGAAACTGGCTGGAACTACAATGCCTTCTGATTTGCCCTCCGTCATGCCCTACCTCAACACATCAAGGACGTCCTCTGCCTTGCCTCCAAACAGCCCAGCTACAATGGTTACAAGGCTTTCATCACTCAGATTGACCAGCGGTATTGGGAGGACCGCAGTGAGTACTTGGCACCCTGTGCGCCTTGGAACTTCTCCAGGAACTCCAACTGGAAAACTGGGGCCACTGCAGGCAACTGGACTACTGGTGCTGCACCGCCTGTCAACCCCGCTGCATGACCGCCCCTGGGACAAGGACCAGCCAATGTCAACTGCCCCCTGGGGCCCCACCTACAAACACAACTAAATGCCGCTGACATGCAGGAAGCCCTGGACCCCAAACAAGTCAACCCAGAAGCATCCACAAACTCCCAGGATACTCCGGACTACACCGGCAATGGAGAGGCTCTGTGCACTAGTAGGCTCAGGAACCAGCCATGGATTGACGTACCAGAGGAGACGCAGGAGAAGCGATGGTGTGAGGGGGCATGCATTATGTGCAGTGAGCAAGGTCACTTCATCAATGAGTGCCCTAAATGCCAGGTTGTGGGATGAGCTGTATAGACCATCAAGGGCAAAGACTGCAACTTCTGGTATACGGAAAACAATCTGGTGGTTTAGCTCATGAAGACGCACTAAATTGCAGACTGGACGTCGATGTATTTTCCGCCCTGGCTACACACCTTCATGCAACGGCTCTATCCCCAGACAACCTCTTGGTCCACCTCCCCTCCCAATCCTCCCAGATCCTTCTTCTCCACACTACTCTCCCACACTCCTCCACCCCACTCAGTACTCTGGTTGACAGCAGCGCCACCAATAACTTCATCAACAAATCTCTGACAACACTGACTGCCACCCCTCAGAAATTACCCCTTCCCATCTGCCTCACCCTCTTTGATGGCAGCATCAACAAATCTCTGACAACACTGACTGCCACCCCTCAGAAATTACCCCTTCCCATCTGCCTCACCCTCTTTGATGGCAGCTCCACCTCCACTGGTGACATCACCCACTACATGCAGACCACCCTCACCTTTGCCAACGGTCAGCGGCAAGACCTCTGGTTGCTTGTGACCTGTCTGCATGCCTCTGCCTCCCTTATCTTAGGCCTTCCTTGGCTCCGCTTCACCAACCCCCACATCAATTGGTGGAACCTCACCCTCCACTCCGACTGCCAAGCCACAGAGCACCTGGAGCCCATCCCCTTCGATGTCACCACTCTGGTCAGCGCCGCAGACCATCCTCACACTCCCCCACAACTCTGCTCAAAGTCCGCTCGGTTGTTCATCCTCAACGCATGACTCAGCAAATCTCCTCAGATCCTTACCACCCTCGTTGACAGTGGGGCCACCAGGACGTTTGTCAGTGACCAGCTCGACCTTAACCATGGTCCCCTTGATAGACCAATGGAGCTACAACTCTTTGATGGTAAGCCCACCACCGCTGGGCCTATCACTAAATCACACACCAGCTCCATCACCCTCGACAACAGTCTCCAATTCCTGGTCCACCTCCTAGTTACACAACTCCTGGAGGTCACCCCTATTGTACTAGGACTACCCTGGCTATGCGACGTCCACCCTGACATTGACTGGAGGGACCTCACCAAACAAAGTCACCAAAAAGAACTGGTATCCACTCCCCCTCATTGTTGACCTTGTTGACCGCCTCCGCAGCACTAAAGTCTACACTAAGATTGACCTCTGCTCCGGCTATAAAAACATCTGTATAGCCCTGGAACATGAATGGAAGACCGCCTTCCGCACCTGCTATGGCCTCTTCAAGTATTTAGTGATGCCCTTTGGTATGACCAACTCCCCTGCCACCTTGCAGTACTTCATGAACAACATCTTCCATGATATGAACAATGTTTTTGTCATTGTGTACCTGGACAACATCCTCATCTACTCAAACTCACTGGAAAAGCACCACAATCACGTCTGCCGCATCCTCAAACGACTCGCCAAACCAGAGAATTGCTCGTTGAGTACTTTGGCGTTATTGTCACCCTGGACGGTGTTTGCATGGACCCTGCCAAGGTGGAAGCCATCCTCAACTGGCCTCCACCCTAGAGTGTAAAAGAGGTGCAGTCTTTCCTTGGTTTCGCCCATTTCTACTGCCAGTTCATTGATAACTACTCTGGGACAGTTTTCAGTTGTTTTTTCAGGTTCGGACTTTTCCCATTCTTTTTACTCTTTTTTGGCCATCTTACTTTAAGACAGCTGTATCAATACCTTTTCCATTGAGATACTTAACAAGCCTGTGGAGCATCCATGCTTTGTTATTGACCAGAAATTCGTCTATATAACAAGTTCCACTGGTGCAAAGGTGCTATGCATACTAATAAAGCTGAAAACTGTAAGCTGCAATAAAAGTGTCAAAAACTGTAGATGTACCTTGTAGAAATAAAACAGCTGATCCCACACCAATGGCGGCAAACACCACATCAACAAGAAAGAAGTCAAAAATGAGACTGATGCAAAAAAGTGATGGCTGATGTCAGGTTCCACTGACCACGGGGGCTCAGTCTACTGGGCAAACACCTTATGGCTAATCACCATGTACACAAACACAGAGCACCGGGAGGAGCGCGAGGCATAGGAGACTGAAGCAGGGTGGGGGGTGGTGTGTGGAAGAGTGCCGGTAGTGCTGGTGGGTGAGACGAGTGCCGGGGAGGGTGAAGGACGAGTGCCGGGGGTTGGCGCGAGTCCCAGGAGTGCAAGAGAATGAAATGAGCAAGCGCCGGTGAGCAAGCGAGTCCCGGGGACCAAGAAATAATCAGATGCGGGGACTTAGCGAGTCCTGGGGATGGAAACAGAACCAGGGAAGTTGGATGACCAAAAGGGGAAAGCGTCGAGATAAGATAACAGGAGATGGAAATGATTAAGTCGAAGAGAGGAGCCAGGAACAGAGAGTCAAGAGAACTTAGAGTGGAAAGGAGAAAAGAGAACAACAAGAATAGATTGGAAGTACGAGACGAGAGGAGACAAGACAGAGAGACAAAACAAGACGAGTACAACGAGAAAAAGAAGCAAGTAAAAGTATTGAGACCGGAACGTGTGAGAAAACGAAACAGAGACAAAACACAACAGACAAGACAGGTTACGGTAATATCAAGACTACTCTATGACTTATATACTACGCAGTATGTATAGCCCGGGGCTCAGGCCTGGGTTCCAGCAGCAGGTCGCGGCGCCAGGGCTTGGGGCGAGACCCAGGGGCTGCGTGGGGTGGGGCAAGATTAAGACATGTCACGCGGGGCGGAGGTCTTGCACTGGAAGCGCAGAGACACGCGATGGTGGAGCGGTGAGGAGGGAGCAGGAGCGGGGCGTGGCGTGCGGAGGTCGGCAGCAGTGATGCGCAATCATGATGCGTGATGGGGGTCTCAGCGTGGGCCGGGGGTGACGGATGGTGCCGGCGCTGATGTGGTGTGATAGCCAAGACCCAGTGCTGATGTGGCGGTCACGGCGGCAATGACCGGGGAATGCCGTGAGTGGCGGTGGCTGTGGTGGCAACGGGCGGTGATGGGCAGTGATGGCTGGGGATGCCGCAGGTGGCAGTGGCTGGTGGCGTTGACAGGCGGTGATGGCCGGTGATGGCCGGGGGAGTTGGCCGGGTAGCAGTCTGGGCCCGGGGCGGTTGTGGGGGTGGTTTTGGGAGGGTTGGAGTCCTGGAGGTCGGTAGCAGGTCATGACAGCTGAGTGATGAGATCATGAATCCATCACGACATCAGGATTTCAATGTTCCAGACAGGTGGCTGTGCTCAGTGATGGCCACCATCACAGATCACAGATCCATGATGATATCAAGATCTTGGTGATTGCATCACAATTTCAGAGTTGGCCAGACAGGTGGCTGTGCCCAGCAATGGCCACCATCACGGATCATTGACCCAGTGATGGGACATCAATTGCAACCAAAGAGCCTCTGTTTTCATATCTACCGTCTACCACTACTACTTGCACTTGCCTGTGGACCATCTGCCTCACTGTCACGTGCACAAACCTGCGGGAGGGATGGATGGAGGACACAGAAAGGACCAGCCAGCTAGAACAGGGCCAGAGGGATGGTTTTTGCCAGAATAAGGCTAAACCATTCCTCCAGAAGGTCTGGGCATGCCAAGGCGGTGGCAGCCCCCTCCAAGTACATGCAAAAACACAACAAAATCATGCAAAATGCGCTAGGTCTGTGCGCAGCAGTGGAGAGTATAAATAGGAAGGTTACTGGGGATGTCAGGCAAGCAACTAGCTGCCACAGCACAGGATCCCCAGTGAGCAGATTCTTAGGCTCAGGAGCAGTAGTTAGTCTTCTTGGGAATATATTGGTTTTATTTGGGAATTGACTTTGGTTTAATTACATTCCACTGAGTGTGAATTAAAGACCACTTCAAAACAAATAAACTATATTATTTTGTTGATTAAAAGTGTGCGCACCTGTAACCAAGCCCAACGCAACTTAAGCAGATAGATTTATCATAATCTAATCAGATAATCTTATTGATAAGATCAAAATAAGTCTCATTTCACATCATCTGGAGTCCACCGCAAGGGGCTTTTAGTTGCACAAATAAACACTTTTAGGTCTCTGTGAGGAGTCCACCAAAAAGAAACATTAGTTTTGCATCACCTGGGTCTTGGCCTGGTTCCCCTAAAGTTACCAAACCCAGGGTAAACCCTCTGTCTCTCCAAAGAAAAGAGAAACTCATGCCTCAAGCAAGGGTACAGTTGCTGTTTTAGAGGATCCAGATGTTATCCTTTGAAAGCAAAAACTCCGCACTCAGAAGCACACATCCTCCACTCCAATAACACTCACTGCTACATTTTTCTTAGAAGCACCAAGTTCCTCTCAGACTATGGAAGGGCCAGCACAACCACAACCACAACCACCACAAACCCAACCACAGTTGCTGTCATGACCCGCTACCGACCCCCAGGACTTAGCCCTGGCCCCGGGACTCCAACCCCCTCAAAACCACCCCCATGACTGCCCCGGGCCCAGAATGCTACCCAGCAAACCACCTCGGCAGCCCATGATCATCACCACTCAACACCACCACTAGCCACCGCCACCCCGGCATTTCCTCTGGCCATCACTGCTATGACCATCACATCAGCACCAGCCCCAGCTATCACACCGCCTGTGACCGCCACATCAGCGCCGGCCCTGGCTACCCCCAGCACTTTCCCAACCGCAGCCACTACATGCTGGTAACACCCAGCGCTCCCCCGGCCCGTGCTGAGACCCCCATCATGCATCATGACCATGCATCACTGCAGACTTATCCCTACATGCCACACCCTGCTTCTGCTTGCCCCCTCGCTGCCGTGCCACTACATGTCTCTGCATTCCCAGAACAAGACCTCCACACCACGCGACATGTCTCAACCCCCAACTCAAGCCACCTGAGGCCTCTGTAGATTAACTTGCAATTGTCAACCAGCTAAAAGGGCAGCCTAAAGGGACAATTGACTGACTACCTGACTTGAGAAGATGATGGAAGAAGTAAGAGAAGGAGATGTGAGATTGAGGCAGATGAGAACAGAGAAACAGATGAAAAGTGTGACCAACAATACTGCTACTGACAGCAAACTCTAGACCAAATGATCTCATGGAGGTTCATACATGAGCCTAGTGAATCTTGCATATATTACAGAAAATCACCTTCAAGCACCATAATCACTGCCATATATGTGGACAACATCCTCTCCATTGCCAGCTCAAAAGCTGAGAATGACCTTGAAAGCCCAAATGCATGAAGTGTGGACAATCTCAGACTTTGGCACACTGCAACACATAGTTGGCATCTTAGTACAATGAGAGTAGGAGAAATGCATGGTAGCACTGTGTCAAATGACATTTATTGACTTCATTGTTCAACAGTTCAGACAGAAAGATGCATACTTCAAAGGCTTCCTTACAAATCTCTAATCAGATGCCTCCTTTACATTGCAATTGCTACACAACCAGATATAGCATTTGCCATTCAATAGCCCTTTTAGGTCTTGAATAACTATGATAGGTCTCATTGGAATGCTGGGATACATTTAGTACATTACCTAAAGGGGACAAGAGAACTAAAGCTATGCCTTGGGAGCCCATCCATCACACTCAAAGGTTTCACAGATGTGAACTGGGCCAGCTGCCTGAATACTGTCACAACCTGCTGCCCACCTCTGGTACTCAGCCCCAGTCCCAGGACATCCCAGGACTCCCACCTCCCAAAACCAACCCCACAACATTCCAGGCCCAGACCACCATACAACTGACCCCTTGGCAGCCATCACCACCACCCCTGGCAGCCCCTTAGCCATCACCACCCACCACCACCACCAGCCACTGCCACCTTTGGCACCCCTCAGCCATCACCGCTCACAGCCACTACAACAGCGCCAGCTCCAGCAACCCCTGGCGCTTCCTCCAGCCTGTGCTGAGGCCTTCCTCAGCTCCTACTGAGGTGCCTATCACGCATCATGGCCATGCATCACCCTCAGTCTGACCTCCAAGCCCCATGCCCCCCCTCACTTGCCTCCTTGCCTTGTCAACATTCCATGCCTCCTGTACTCCAAAAGCAAGGCCCTTCCTTTGGGAGCTTCCTTTGCACTGCACAACCTGCATTGACATCCACTGCCACCTTGCATGATTCCTGGGGTTCACCAAGAGCCTCAGCACCACAACTTGTCACTGGGGCCTGGACCTGTGCTCTGACGCCTACCTACTCCTCTCATATATAAGTCATAGCATAGCATCTGGTATAGTAGTCTTGATATTGCCCATAGTTACGTTTCATGTTTTGTCTTATTTCTCTCATGTCTCATGTCCTGGTTTCCTATTTTTGACTCTATCTCATTTTGTCTTGTTTTGTACTCATCTCATATTGTTTCAGGTTTCTTATCTCTGTTTGTCTTGTACTTCACTCAATCTATTCTCTGCTTCTCTCTCTCTCTCTCTACCTCAATTCTCTAAGTTCTTCACCTCTCTCTCTTGTTCCTGGCCTTAGTCTTTTCCATTTCCATTTGTCTCCTGCCTTGACTCTTTCCTTTCTTGGCTCAGTTAGATCCTGACACCCCTATCTCTGATCCCAGAACTTGCTAAGTCCCTCTTAGCTCACCTGGTCCTTCTGTTACCCACCCTGGAACTCGCTTGCTTCTCTGGTGCTCATCTTTCACTCCCCCTCCATAGCTCAGGACTCTTACCCTCAGTTCTGGCATGACTGGTGCTCCTGCTTGCTTGCTGCTCACACCCCTAGTTCTGCCTTCTGGTCTCACATGCCCCACACTCATTGACAGTACCGTCATGTGCTTAGACATTGTGTCTGCCATGTAAGGATTCACCCAGTGATCTGAGCCCCTGTGGTCAGTATAACCTGACAGATACTAGGTGCAGTACAAGTAGATATACTTGGTCTTCAGGCACTAGTACAATATCATGGCTAGTAAGGAGGAAAAAGACAGTTGCTGCTTCCTCCTGTGAAGCCAAATACATGGCAGAGTATGAGTCGACTCAGGAATGTATCTGGCTCCAGATGCTCACAAAAGAGATCAGCTGAGAGTTTACATAGAATTCAACCACTATCTTCTGCAACATCAAGGCAGCAATTCTATTGTCTGAAGACCCAACCACACATACCAAAGTTAGACACTTCAACATGGAATGCCACTTCATCTATGAGCATGCACAGATGGGCAATATCATTATAAAATATGTCCACATGGCTGACATATTCACAAAGGCCTTACTAAGACTACTGTTCACTTGACTTAGACAAATTTTTGGCATCTGTCAGGCTTCATCATAACTCACACACAAGGAGTAGAACTGTAACAGCTTGTGGTAAAAAGGAGTGTTGGCACACCACTGTGTGATGATGTGATATGGTAATACTCCAAGCCATTGTCAAGTGCCATGGCCATGACTGCTTTGTTTATAGATTACTTATAACTAGTGTCAAGTTTTGCTGACTGCTAGGCCTCTGATCACTGGGCAAGTCCTGACTAAGCAGATGTGATGTATTACATGCATAGTAAGTACTCTAGAAGAGTGCAGGGCATAAGAGACCAAGGGAATGGGTCAGAGAGACAGCAATACTTTGAGCAAGGAGTGCTGGTCACATTCAGGAGTGGGGTAAGTGCCCTAGATGAGTGCAGGGTGTAAGAGATCAAGAGATGGGGCCAGGAAGATGATGACCCCAGGACATGAATGGAAAACCATCTTCTACACCTGCTATGGCCTCTTTGAGTATTTTGTGATGCCATTTGGTATGACCAACTCCCCCACCACTTCTCGATGCTTTATAAATGACATGTTCTATAACATGAATGATGTTTTTATCATTGTGTACTTAGACAACATCTTGATCTACTCAAACCCGCTGAAAAAGTATCACAACCATGTCTGCCACATCCTCAGATGACTCTGGAAATATCACCTTCATGCCAACCTGGAGAAGTGCTCCTTCCACACTACTAAAGTTGAGTACTTTGGCATCATAGTCACTCTGAATGGTGTTTGCATGAACCCTGCCAAGGTTGATGCCATGCTTAACTGGCCTCCTCCCTGGAACATCAAAGAGGTGCAGTTGTTCCCTGGATTTGCTATTTTTTACTGTTGGTTTATTGACAATTACTTCAGGATCACAAAACCCCTCAACCAGCTCATGCAGAAAGATACTTCTTGGAACTGGGATAGCAAGTGCCAGAGCATCTTCACCCTACTCAAGGAAACCTTCCCTCTGCTCCCATCCTCTGCCACTAAGACTCTGCCCTTCCTATTGTGCTGGAATGTGATTCTTCCAACTACACCATTGGGATGCCTTTTTCACTCAGCACAACCCTCAGGACAGCTCAGCCAACAATGCCATTGCTGACCACCCCTTCACACTATCCCCTGACAACTGACTTTTCCTCTGAGATGGACAAGTCTATGCCCAGACCACAAGGCAATCCAACTAGACATCCTCCACTAGCATCGTGACCATAAGCTCCACAGACATCCAGGGATTTGTAAGACCCTTCAGCTCATCTTCCAGACTTACCTTTGCCCAAGCACCAAGCACCAAGCCATGCTAAGCCTTTCTTTCTCTATATACTATATTGTCAAATCTTGATCATTATACGTTACAGACTTGTTTTTCACTTATTATTTACTTTTCAAGCCACAGTGCTAAGGGCCTTAGCATCTGGCGCCATGCGCAAACTAGTGCCAAAGGGGTTTTTTGCCATGTTGGCTTACTGAGCATTTCCCCAAAGGCCAATACCTGCCAGTTATCAAGCCCCAATTCACTAAGTCACTTCCTTACCTTACTTATAAATCCCCTTCACTTACTATACCATAGACTTTGATACTTACAAACTATTCTTTGAACTCAAAACTTAATCTCATACTTCACACTATTTGGAGTAGTATGAAGTTCTTGTTTCTACATGTTACTTTATAATATATACTGCATTTCCTTCAAAAACCATTCAAATTTATATAACATTTTATAAACTAAATGCAACAGAGATTAGTGCCTAGTCATTGTTAGATGGCAGGCTGGGATCGCAAAAAGGGAGGAGGTCACCTTCTTAGATGTTGTTCTTCTTCTGCTACTCCAAGGCGCTAGCAATGTCTTCTTGATAATTGCAAAGTGTTTTCATACTTTGCACCAATGTTGAGTACCACAGGTGCAGACCCATCAACTCCACCCTCACTGCCTCCCTCTCCCTTGCCAAGATTCTCTCTATGTGGGCAGCCTGCACCCTCATCCTCTCTAAGAACTCTGCCAGTTGAAGAGGCACTATCAGGTGTGCCAAGTCTTCCCCTGGCCACTCAAAGGCCTTGCTTCTGACCTTTGGCACTGGAGGCGATGTCTACCTGGAATTGTACTGAGGCTGCTGCTTGTTTAACAAATAAAGAAAAAGATAACTCACTCTTGCTGTCACCTGTCACCTAGGCTTCCATAATTCTGGCTTGTTGCCAGACAACATATCCCAGGTAGCTAGCCACCTGAAACTCCACTCCAGCAACCAATTCCACTCAGGTGACCCCTTGCCTCAAGGCCACACTTGGTGGGTCGCCTCCTCCCTGTCTCTCTTCTCCTTCTGCCAATCGTCTTCTTGCCACATGCCAACATCTTGAGGTGCCTCAGGCTGGCAACTTGGCCCAGTCAAGTCTTCTCTACTTGGCACCACCTTGCTGGCCTTGATTGCCTCCACCAGGTGGCATGCTTCCTTGTTCTCTCCCTCCTTGTCCTCCGACTCTGCCTCTGGCATCACCACTGTGGGTGACACTACTTGAGCCCTCTTCTTCCCCTTCTCCCTGGGTGCCAAGGGCAGGGAAGCCTTGCGCTTGCCTTTGGTGCTTCTTACTCCTGACCCATCTTGGCACGTTGGCAGCGCCAGACTCCTCCTGCTGATGGCAACTGCCTTGCTGCCCTCCTCCACCTTCCTTGCCTTCTCCACTACAGGTGCCCTCTTCACCAAGACTACCTGGTGGTAGTTCCTCTCCATCAGAGAGTCAGGAGTGTTACCCTGCTTGTGAGTCTTGGTGCTATTCAAGGTGCATGGCCTCTTGAGGGCAGCACACCAGAAGCAGGGAGGAGCGCCAGCAGGGTACCAGCACCCCTCCAGGTCATTGTTGGCCCAGCATTTATTGCACTTAGAAAAGAAAACAAGATTATTAATAAGCACTAAGGAAACAAAAGAATCACTTACTGTCCCCCATTCCTCCTTGATTGCTTGGTGCATTGCCAAGTCCACCATTGCCTTCCCCTTGGTCTCCTTCAAGACCACTCCAGCCTCCACACCTGTATTCATTACTGCCTCATGTTGCCTAGGCACCAAAAGACTTGCTAATTCTTTGTCAATAAAAACTGACTGAGTTGGTGCCTAGCGCTAAGCATCAGCAAAACAGTAAGTACAAAATGTTGTTGGTGCTTACCTCATACCTTGGTGCCTGGCACCCCCTGCACTTGGAGGCAGACTTGGTGGGGGATACTTTCTTCACAGGTGATGCCACCCCCTTAGCACCACCTGCAGAAGCCTTTGGCATTGCTGGTGCTGCTGCTCCTAGAGCAGTGCCAGCCATACTCTTGGGCATCTTCTCCTTAGTGCCTGCTTCTCCCTTTGCCCTTGCCACTTCCTGTTGCCAGCACCTGCAGCCTCTCCAAGCCCCAGCCCTTCCAGTGCCAATGTCTTCAAGTTGCTGGCAATGCACCACTGTGCATCCACTGCCAACTCTTTGGTAACCTCTTGCCAGAACTCATCTTGGTGCTGGAGGTCTTGTCCCACCAAAGGTGTTATCATGGCCTCCTTACTGTGAAGAGACAAATCAGATCAAAGCTGGGGGGAAAAAATCAGTAGAGGAAACTTACCTTTTTTCCACCTTACTTACCACTAATGTCTCCTTACCAGCCAGTAGTGCCTCCAACTCATCATCAAAAGATGAAGCAGCAGGCGCTTAAGATTGTTTGTTAGCACAATGCTTGGCGACCATATATGAAATGTACTTACAAACTCAGCAAAGGGCGCCAACCCCTCAGCGCCAATGTTATCCTCATACTGCACCATACACTATGCCAATAACTCTCTATCACACTTCCACATGATTCCATTGCCCTGCATGGACCTCCACTTCTGCCAAAGATGCATCATGCCATTGACCTTGTTATGGGGCACCTCTGTGCCCAGGCCCTGGACTTGTGCTATCAGCAGGTTGGCATGGGCAATGAAGTCAGAGGCCGCCAAGAGGTAGTGAGGTGGGAGTTGATATTGGAAGGGATGAAATTAACAAAGTACCAAAACAACTGCTAACCTTTTATATGCTAAAACTTAGCACATGGACCATTAGCACATGGGCTCTCAACATGTGATTGCTATGCTATTATTTTTCTTATTATCTTACATTATTTTCTTAGCCACCAAGTATTTCCTGGCATTACCACTACCTCCTGGCCACCACCATCATTTGATGGCACTGACAGTTGCTGATTTTACTTATCTTTTCGGACACATTGACACAACAGACAGCTTGATTGGCATTGCTAGGCATTGCCAAGGTCTGTTTGATGTTTTCCTATATAAAAAATTGTTGGTTAGTATTTACTTACCAAGTTTTCCACCTTAGCAACACAAGGTTGCCAACGGCAAACTTGCTCACTACTATATATACTGTACTTATACACTGCAAATAACAAGTGACCTTCACCCTCCATCTCTTACGCTTGGGCTTTAGAGCTCAATTTAGTGTTCTCAGCTTACTCTATGCCAAAGCACCATCGCATAGCGCTTTGTTTTGCCACTGAAAGTATCCTAGCATGACTACACACCTTGCACATATAGCAGGCCTCTAGTGCTCAGCAACTATGCTAAGCACCTCCCCCCCCCCTACTACTTCTTTACTGCTGTCCCTGCTAACCCGTCTTCTATGACCCTGCTCAGTTCTTTGCAATTAGCAAGCCCAACACTAATCATTCCCGCCAGGTAATTGCCTACCTAGACACCACTTAGTACAATTTTGGGTGTCATCACTGCTACCTAACCAATCATACCTGACCAACCACCTTGACAGCCCTCAGCTATCTTGCCCATCACTGCCACCAGTCCTCACCAACCTCAGCACCCCTCAGCCATCACCGCCCACAGCCATCACATTAGCACTGGCCCCAGCTATCTTCAATGCTTCCCCCAGCTGCAGCCGCCACATCAGCACCTGCCTTGGCAATCCCCAGTGCCTCTTCTAGCCTGTGCTGAAGCCTCTCCTGGCTCCCACTAAGATGCCCATCATGCAATATGACTATGCATCACCTCCAGTCTGACCTCTGCACACTCCACCCTGCTTGCCTTGTTGTCCTGTTGCAATTTCATGCTTCCATGCTTCCAAAGCAAGGCTTTTTCTTTGGGAGCTTTCTTTGCACTACCCAACATGCATTGACCACCGCCGCCATCTTGCACAATCCCTGGGCTCCATCTCAAGCCCTGGCATTGTGACTCATCCTGGGGCCTGGACCTGTGCTCTAAGGATGACCTACCATCCAGTATATAAGTTGTAGAGTAGCATATAGTACTCTAGTCTTGATATTTCCATACCTTTTGTCTCTAGTTTCATGTTTTGTTTTTGTTTCCTAGTCTCACATGTCCTAGTTTCCATTTTTTAACTTATCTTCTTTTTGTTCCATACTCATCTTGTATTGTCTCATTTCTCTTGTCTCCACTTGTCTTGTATCTCTCAAATCTAATCTCTGCTTCTGCTCTTTCTCTCTCCTTGCCTCAAGTCACTAAGTCTCTCAACCTCTTTTCTTTCTCTCTCTTTGTTCACCTTAGTCTCAACTTGTTCCACTTCCCCTTCCATTTCTTATCTTGACTCCTTCCCCTTTTGACTCAGTTAGATCTCTGCACCCCTATCTCTGATCCTGGGACTCACTAAGTCCTTTTGCTTGCCCCAGCTACTTGATCATCAGCCCTGGAACTTGCTTTTGCCCCAGCACTCACCTTTCACCCTATCCTTCCATCCTTGGAACTCACACCTGCCCTAGTGCTTGTCTTCCAACCCCCTCCTTCATCCCCAGCACTCACCCTCTTGCCCCAGCATGATTGGTGGTCCCTTGCTTACCCACCACCTGCATCTCTAGTCTGCCCCTGGTCTTTGATGCTCTGCACTCTCAACAGTACCACTGCATTTGTAGGCATTGTGCATGCCATGTAAGGATTTGCCCAGTGGACTAAGCCCCTGTGGTTGGTGGAACCTGACACCTTTTGTGGGTTTGCCCCTATCTTGATCTTTCTCTGTCTTCCCCTCATTGTAGCCAAGGATGCTGTAGAAATGCTCCTTGATTAAACTAAGGAAGAGATTGTGCATGACATCAACAACAAGGGATGATGATTGCTTGTAATACAGTAGCTTGAGAAGCTCAGTCCATCAAACACATGAACTATTGACAATATCTTGAGCATCTTCTGGAGAGGAGGCATTGAAGTACTTCTTTGCCTGCTCTCTGCACTCAGCATTGGTATGTGGAACCCAGAAATCATAGTTGTAATCTTTGTATCCATAAACTGATTTGAAACATTTGCACTAAGAACAAAACTTTCTGTGACTTATTGCAGCAACATCTCCTACTTTGCATGCCATTAGCAAATCACAGATCATGAGAAGGATAGCACAGAAAATGGCATGCTCATAAAGATGTTCTGCAGTTTGGCTGAAGAAAACATCTGTCCAAATTTTTAGGAAAGCATTGACAACAAGTTCTAAATAGAGGTTCAAACCATCCACTTCTACAGGGGGCTTGTGAGGCCAGGAATTAACTGCACAAACAAATTTTCTATCTTGTGTCATTCTTCAGTTGATAGATTGAGGCATGCAACAGAGATCATGCCAACAGATATCTTTTTTCTCACTTGCTTATTGTCCAAGGGGTTGAGAAAATCAATGCCAAGTGAGAACAGATAACAGACAGCACTGTTGCTGCCACACATGCTGAAATGAGTTTTACCATCAGGACCCTTAAAGTCTTGGATGGCAGAGCCTTGGAAGATATCAGTTATTTTCCTGTTCACTGAAACAACCATCTTTTTCCATGCTTTATCCATCTTTTGCTCATAACCCTTGCACAAAAGCAAGCTTGCAAGCTAGTCTTCAAAGTCAAAGATGACATAAGGCCATACAGAAACAAAAATTGTGAATTTCTGCTCCCTAATTGATTTTGGCCAAACAAGTAATTCTTTACACTTGCAGCCATGGTGCTTCATAGTGCAGCACTTTAAGTATACAGGAATGCTGCTATGAATGTCCTCTTCTTTGCCTTTGTGGTTCTTTTCACCCTGGCTGCTCCTCTAAAGCATGCAGTAAATTGTATGGCATGCTAGACAGGCTGCATAAACTTCTGATTCTCTTTCCAATTTCAAGAACTTCATCACTGTCAGGGGACTTCTATTTTTGGTCTACACTGACTTCCCTTTGAGGCACTTCTCTACACTCCAACCCACCTTTGCACCACTCTTCGGAAAACCTGGGGCTCACTCCAGACCCCCAGGGCTTGGTCTAAACCTCTGGAGATCTCCAGAGGTCCTTTCCTTTTTTGAGAAACCTCCAGAACTTCCCATACTTTCTTTTCAAGCATTATCTAAGGTTAAAGTTAGCTCCAGTCACCTGTACAGTTGTTCTCATGCCTCTGCTGCCTGCTCATGCACTGCACCAAGCAGCAGGGATCCTCAAACTTGTTTTCTTTAAATTCCCCTCTGCTAAATGATTAGTTACTATCAGGTTCCACTGATCATGGAGGCTCAGACCACTGAGCAAATCCTTACGTGGCATGCACAATGTATACAAATGCAGCAATACTATTGAGAGTACAGGGCATGTAAGACTGAAGGCAGAACTGAAGATGCAAGTGGCAGGTGAGCGAGGATCGTGAGTTACATCAGAGCAAGAGGGCAAATGCTGGGAGTGTGGAGAAAGAGCAGAAAGCTGGGGCAAGAGCAAGTCTCAGGGCTGAGAACCAAGGATTGAAGCAAGCAAGGGGGCTTAGCAAGTCCTGAAATCAAAGATAGGGGCATGGAGATCTAACCAAGCCAAAAGGTGAAAGAGTCAAGACAAGAGATGGAAGAGGAAATGGAACAAGACAAGACCAAAGTGAGAAGAGAGAGAGAGAAGAGAGTAGAAGAGTTAGAGACTTGAGGCAGAAAGAGACAGGAAGCAGAGATTAGATTGAAAACAATACAAGACAAATAAAGACAAGAAGTATGAGGCAATATGAGATGAGTATGAGACAAAAATGAGATAAGTCAGAAAATGGGAACCAGGACACGAGAGACTAGGAAATGAGATCAAAACACAAAACTATAAATATGGCAATATTAAGACGAGAGCACTCAATGCTACTCTACAACTTATATACTGGATGGCAGGTAGGCTCTGAGGCACAGGTCCAGGCTCCAGTGATGAGTCACAGTGCTGGGGCTCAAGATGAAGCCTGGGAATTATACAAGGCAGCGGTGGAGGTCAATGCAGGTTGTGCGACACAAAGAAAGTTCTCAAAGAAAGGCCTTGCCTCAGAAGCATGGAGGCATGGAATGTTGAGGAAATGAGAAGGTAAGCAGGGATGGGGTGTGGCATGCAGAGTTCAGACCAGAGGTGATGCATGGCTGTGATGCATGATGGGTGTTTTAGTGAAAGCTGGAAGAGGCCTTGGCATGGGCCAGGGAAAGTGCTGGGGGTTGCTGAGGCAGGTGCTGATGTGGCAGCTGCAGCTGAGAAAGTGCTAGAGATAGCCAGGGCCAGTGCTGATGTGGCAGCTGTGCACGGTAATGGCCAAGAGGTGCTGGGAGTGGCAGTGGCTGGTGGCAGGAATGGGCAGTGATGGCCAAAGACTGCCAGAGTGGTCGGTCAAATAGCAGTCTGGGCCCAGGACATTGTGGAGGCTGGTTTGGGGAGGTGGGAGACCTGGGGTCAGGGCTAAGTACTAGAGGTCAGTAGTGGATTGTGACAGTTACCATTGTACTGTTGATTATCATTCTTAATATAACTTGGATTCCCCTCTGGTCATTGTGTGATTGAGCTGCAACTCCTGGAGGTCACCCTTACAATGTGCTCACTTCTGTTTTTTGATCTTTATCTCCAAGATTTTTGTCTGATTGAACTTAGTCTTGATGTAACTGCAATGGTAAAATTCAATATTCTTTTCCATCTATCTAAAGTTCAATTTTTTTGTTTTGAGGCTCTTGTCTGCTTTTCTGATCAAAGCAAGCCTAATACTAATGACCATATTAATGAGCAGGCTGCATTTTGCCACCATCTTCCTGAGCTCTGCCCAATATGTGGACTGGGTTTTTACTTCTTTAGCCAATTTCACATCATTTCTTGCAAGTGTCCATACTTTGTACCTGATTTTTCAAAGGGAGAAGACATTGACTATCATTCTTGGTACAAGATATTTCTTTTTCCTGGCTTAGGTTAAGATGACATATCAATGACATACAAGAGTAAGTTTCAGGCAAAACTATTATTATATGACTTGTCCTAACTGAGTACAGATCATTGCAAGCATGTGATACTAATGTACAAATATAATGGGATCAATATTTGCAAAGTTACATATGCTGAACATCCTTTTGCAGCAACAAGTGCTCATGAGCATGCTACTGTAGAAAGCACAAAAGCCCTTGGAAACTGGAGTCAATCAACACTTCAAAACTATTATGATTGGATGCTACCTATTGATGTGATGCTTGCTGCAGCATCATTCAACAGCAAAAGAGAAGATTCCTACAAATAATATTCTTATTTTCTTGCTTGATATGCACTTGATATGCAATCTTTGATTTATATGTATAATCTATCCACAATTTTTCATTTCACATGGATCCTCCAGCAGCACTTGTCTCCATGATATTTTCCTGTATAAAAGAAGAAAAGGCAGCTTATCAGCAAAGATATCAAGAGCATGGTAACAGGGCAACTGATGTGGCACTCTCTTGCTTTCTCTCTCTCCTTGAGCATCTACACACTGTGATCCTTCAAGATGCCATTGTCCTATATTCATGATATCCACATTGTTCAATCTTTCAGTTTCCCCCCTTCAATTCTCTTGAATTTGCTGCATTCTTAGCACATACCATCATTTTGATTCAACAAGCTAAAATTGAAGCTCAACAAGAGTGATGACCAATGTCACGTCTCTCATCTCTATTTGTCTTGTACTTTGTCCAATTTATCTCTTTGCTTTCCTCTGTCTCCACCTTAAGTCTCTAAGTCCTTTCTTTCTCTCTCATTCCCAGCCTTAGTCTTGTCTCATCTTTCATCTACCTCTTGTCTCAACTCTTTTCTTTTTTGGCTCAGTTAGATCACCATGCCTTATCTTTGATCCTGGGACTCGCTAAATTCCCTCCACTCACTCCAGTCTCTTGATCTCTGGCCCCTTAACTCACTCGTGCCCCTAGCAGTCATCTTCCTACCCTCTCCCACATCCCAACACTTGCACCCTTTACTCTGGTGCAACTGGCATTCCTCACTTGCCTGCTGCTCACGTCTCTGGTCCCACCCCTGATCTTACATGCCCTGCACTCCTTGACAATACTTGCTGTGCACGTAGACATTATGTTTGCCATGTAAGGATTCATCCAGTGGTTTGAGCCTCTGTGGTCAGCAGAACCTGACAACCATAGGGGTTGGTATAGTGCCAGTGACAAGCAAAAGGAGAAGAGTGAGTCCAGGGATTGTAAGCACAGGGCATGGGGTGCAGTGGAGTTGAGATGAGGTGGAGAGAGAAACTGAAAGAATAGGAATGAGGAATTGAGAGTTGAAGTTGGAGTTGAGTCATGGAGAAGAGAAACTGAAAGAGACTTGGAGAGAGAGAACTTAGAGAGAATGAGTTGGGGCAAGAGAGACAAGAGTGAGAAAAGAGGTTGGATTGAGAAGGATAGAACATGAGATGAGTATGAGATGAGTATGACAAGAAAACACAAGATGAGACAAGTACAAATGAGATGAAGCTAGAGACAAAACTGTCACAACCCACTACCAACCTCCAGGACTCAGCCCCGGCCCTGGGACTCCAACCCTCCCCAAAACGACCCCCACAACCACCCTGGGCCCAGACCGCTACCTGGCCAACCTCCTTGGCAGCCCCCAGCCATCACCGCCCATCACCGCCACCAGCCACCGCCACTTGCGGCATCCCCTTTGGCCATCACCGCCATGACTGCCACATCAGTGCCGGCCTCAGCTATCACACCGCCCATAGCCACCACATCAGTGCCGGTACCGGCAACACCCATCACTCCTGGTCTGCACCAAGACCCCCATCACGCATCATGATCACACATCACTACCAATCCGACCTCTGCATGCCATGCCCTGCTCCCACTCCCCTTCTCACTGCCCCACCACCACATGTCTCTGCGTTCCCAGTGCAAGACCTCCACGCTGCGTGACATGTCTCAACTCCACCCTGCACAGCTCCTGGGTCTCACTCCAAGCCTCAGTGCCGTGACCCGCCACTGGAACCTGGGCCTGAGCCCCAGGGCCTACCTACTGCATAGTATATAAGTCGTAGAGTAGTAAGTAGTACTCTAGTCTTGATATTACCATAGCCCCATACTGTTTTGCTGCATTTTGTCTCTATCTCGTCTTCTTGCACGTTCCAATCTCATTATTTCCACTTCGCTTCATTTCTTATCATACTTGCCTCGTATCATCTCCTTGCATTGTCTCTACTCGTCTCATACTCTAATCCATTCTACCTTGCTTCTTCTCTCTCTCTTGACCCTAAGTTCTCTTGTCTCTTCTGTCTCCAGTTCCCCATCTCAACTTGTTCTGTTCTCTCTCCCCTTATCTTATCTCAACCCTTTCTCCTTTTGGCCTGCTTAATTTCCGCATCTCTGTTTCCATTCCTGGGACTCACTAAGTCTCCATGTCTGTCAACTCTCTGAATCCTGGGACTTGCCTGTGCACCGGCGCTCACTCATTCCACTCTCTTGTATCCCTGGGACTCGCGCCTACCCCTGGCACTCATCCCCCACCCTCTCTGGCACTTGCCCACTCACCCAGCACTACCGGCACTCCCCAGCACACTCCTCCCGCCCCACTTCAGCCTTCTATGCCTTGCGCCCTACTGGTGCTCTGGGTCTGTGGACACAGTGATCACCATGTAAGGTATTCACCCAGTGGACTGAGCCCCTGTGGTCAGCGGAACCTGACAAAAACCAGGGCAAACTGTAGGCAAAACAATATCAAGACTACTGTATTAAGTTCTACTCTACAACTTATATAAGTGTGGTAGGTAAGCTTCAGGGCTGCAAGTATTAGCCTCAGTGTCAAGATATAGTGCTGGGGCTCCAAATATGGTCTGGAGGCTGTGCAAGGCTGGTGGGTGTCAGCTGTGATTGTGTGGTGCAAAGGATATCATCAAAGGAGAGGAGACATTGCTTTGAAGGCTCAAGCAGAGGGTTTTCATGGAGAGGTGGCACAACAACAAAGTGCTGCTTGACCAACTGTCATGAAATTAACATAATTCTTGATGTGGCAAGGATATGTGATTTTGGTTCCCTTGCCTGTTTTCATTGCCTCTCATAGGTCCTTTCTTTCAGCATGTGTTTCATCATCCATCATGGAGTGGGAAGTATGGAGATCAGCAAGGGCTGGGAGCATGGGGATTCCTGATATTGGATTGAGGGCTACAGCCTTAGAATTGAGATTATCCTCATCTCCACCAACTGAATATAGAACATTCTCAGATTCAGTGTTGCAGGAGTTATCAAACTGTTGCTTTTGCTGGTGAGGCTGAGGTGCTGCTGGACTTTGATAACATTGAGGAATAGAAATAGCAATCTCAGCTGTGGAGTTGATCTTAAGAGCGGGTGGCCAAAAATTGACTTACAAGGCAGCCAAATTTCTGACAAAAATGGACGATTTGGCCATTAAAGAATGGCAAAACCAGTCTATTCGCTTTTGGAGCTAGACAAAAGGGTGGTGTCCTACTGGATACAGGAGTGATAAGCCTGTAATAGAGTATCAAACTGGAGAGAAACATTGACAACGGTAATGAGCAAAAGAAACAATTTCATACTGATTGTCAACTGATTGTCCATGTGAAAGATGATTGATGATCATCTAATCATACTTTGGCCATCAAAGGCTGAGTGACTATCGCTATTGAACTGGTTATGTGCCCTACAGGTAATTGGAGGTCACCAGGAGGGTCACCAGTGGTCATACGCAGTGAATGATACACTCTATGTATCAGAGACTGACGACATGACATGGATCTTGTGATGTATCTGAAAACAAGTCACATCTTGTAAGCGTAACAATTTTGCAGAACCTAGAATATAAGATAACAAACTCAGAGTGCGTTAGGACACGTCTATAAAATATATTCACCTAGAATATAAGATAACAAACTAGGTATCTGTAAGTATATGTATGAAGTGAATGTGTAGGTAAATGTGCTCACCTCAGAGTGCGTTAGGACACGTCTGAGGTGGGCGGTGCATATAAACAAAGTATATAAGGGAATGTGTGATGCGTTGTCGGGCGCGTACGGGCATCGACAGGGTCGCAATAACAAGATCAAAAAAAGACAATAGAGGGATGTACTGAAAAAGGTAAAGGAAAAACATACGACAAAATGGGTATATCGGGATTGAGACCTGGCTTGCTAAGATAATCGCCGAGCATCACTCCAACACATCTCAAGGGACACATCCTTGAAAAGCCAAAGTCAATCAAAATCTCATTTCATCAATTGGAATAAAAGAGAGTAGGGGGTGAAATATATGTTATTCAGCCATGTATTGAATACAATGTAGCTGCTTATACAACTGGTTGTACAGTAGAATACGAGAGTGATACTAAACAGATTATATTGCTGAGATCCGGCAGGGACAAAACATAAGGCATAGAGAAGTATCATATGGTGAAGTAATGTAGACATAACAAGATAAAGTGGAACATACGGTATGAGCTGATGACTACTGTGGGTGACTTGGATTGGTAGTCTGATTTCCAACTTCATCTCTAGTACTTCAATGGTAGTAATGAGCGCTATTCCAATGGTATTTCCGAGCTCATATCTAGGCTGTCCATGGTCTTTTGCAAGGCTATTCTGATGGTCAAGGGTGTCGCCCTTATATTGGTTTGTAAGGGCACATCTTTACGACCAACAGGTCCATCCTTGTGGACCCATAATTGTTCGTGGAAGGTGGCCACCATGTCCCAATGGTTCCATTTCAACGTCTTGTTTCCCGTGCTCGTGCTCCATAATGAAAGTGCATTGTTCTTGATCGTGTAAAACCAATGATCATCGTCAGAGAGGAAGAAGTTGGTCTTGTTTGAGCCCAGATTCATCAATTTTTTATCTGGTGCCATCCAATCCAGAAAAGCCTCAGGCCAGTGGTGGCAAAGAGGTGGCGGCGCATTCGAGAAGGAGTTGGGTAACCGCTTGTCAAAGGTAAACATGGAAAGGTAAAGAACAAAAAACAAACTCTGAAGCTGGCCAAGGACGTTCAACAGATAACAGAACATGTCACTAGTATGCTGACTCACATCATCAAATACAGCGTGTTGACCGCCAAGAAGGAGACCAATTGACATGAATGGTAGAGTACCCTATTAGCCCAACAGATGACCTATGTCGGCGAATTAAAAATCGATAACAAACCCACCGTCCGCAAGTCACGCTGAGGCTTTTGTTGAATCATCGGATCAGGTTCCCTCGGGGGTACTTTCTAGAAAGTGGAACAATCAATTACGAAACTGAAACAATGAACTAGGGCAAGAACTTACGTTCGCGGGAGGCCTCTTAGACTGCTGAATAAACACCGTCTCGGGGATATATGCCGCCATATCCAGATCATGGAGACCACCACTAGCCCCAATATCAACAGTTTCTCGACGGACAAGAGCTACACGAGCTGGCTGATCGTCTAGGTCTACATAAATCCATTCAAAATCTTTGTCGGTATCGCAATAGATCTCTTCGTTTATAATGATATTTCCAAAGCTGATGTCGCGATGCATGATGTCGATTGCTTCAAGGGATTCGATCCCTGTAGACTATGAAGTACAGACGAGTTCAATCGATCGATACAACTGACCTCGCAAGACTCCAATGATAACGTGATAGAATTCCTCAACTGTCTCGAATTGTGATAGCGTTCGT
>JAGGAQ010000199.1:0-31857 GCA_017657225.1 Termitomyces sp. T69sscA | reverse complement strand
CGCTCTCATGCCGCTCACACCTGCCGCTGTCAAAACAAGTAACAATAATATCCTTATTTGGGGGGGGAGGGGGGGGGGACCACGTCATATCAACCATGTCCAAAATCAGCCGATCCGACACCTCTTGCAAACTTCGAGCTCGAAAGCGCGAGTTAGTATAATTTCCAAGACACAAATGAGAAATGATTCCGACAGAACCTTAAGCTGTCTTCTTTCAATTCTGTATAATAAATAATTGTTACTGGTGGTCGCACATACAGAAACAAGGCTCTCGGCGTATTGCCGGATCATTTGCATCTTGGAAATTTGCGCTTTCAAAGGAGTACGAGGTTGAGTTTTAAGCCCATTTGCTCGAAAGAAGCCGAAGCACGTAATGAAGCAAGAAGCGAGTAGACCTTACGAAGAGGCTAGAATTGGCATATCATGCAGTGATATTTGATGGAGTCTAAAGGAGCATCTCAAGTCAAGATTCATAGTATCATGGTCTCGCGGAAAATACCTGCCCAAAATGTACCACCGGACCGGTGTATACGTCGCCCGGGTCGTATTCTATCCTAATGGATCATATTGGCTATCTTACCCAATGCTCATGCATGTATGAAATGAGAAAAGGACGGCAAGAGAAACGACAGGAATATGATCATATGAACAAAAAGGAAGGTCAGGACTCAGGATTGAGCGGAAGTTTGAACTACCACAGAAAGGGTGTGAAGAACATGTTATCGTGGGCGATGCTCTTGATGGAGTGAATGTGACCATACTTATTCGGTAGAGCCAAAGTGACTGGCGCCGCAAAAGAGCGTGATGAAAGGATGCTCGCCAAGGCGAACTCAAGTCAAAGTAACCACAAACGAGGTGCCGGTCGATTTGCAAAAGATACTCGGCTCAAAAGAGAAAGGAATATAGAGGGATATGGACATCGTGCCATGAGGCAAGAGGCTGGGAAGAAGACGATCAGAATCGAATACCATAACAAACAAAGCTTATCTGAGCTCATCAGAGTCGTCTTTCACCAACCAGCAGTTTGACAATTTAGCAATGTCCCACTATCGAGCAACTTTGGTCTGGAGAGCGTGATCGAGAAACCGACAAATATGTTTTGGTCCGTGGCAAAGGCATCATGATGGCAGGTGTGGCTCTTCTGTGATTTCGAGGTAGTGAAGGGAACTAACATTGCCTTGCCATGTGTCTAGACTGATCATTCAGTCCTGATGTGCTTTCAAGTTACCCTAATGTGATGCATTGCCATGCAAGAGACGTGTGACAACACAGATGGTAGGTGCAATTCCACGGCCTTTTGTCTTTTGTATTCTATTTAAAGTTTCGGACGTTCTCAAGCGGTGGCACAACACCGGCCTTTTGTCTTCTTCGGGCTAATAAAGGTCGGCCGTCTTGGAAACAATGCAGGTCCCTCGCGACAGAGTGACCTGACGCTACTTTTGTCCTCCTTTCCATCACAGCCATGCTCACAACAAAGACTTACGCAACCCATCATATATATGTCCTTGTGAAACGACTGTGATGTGATTTCTCGCTATTCTCTTCTGCCACCTATGTCCAGCGCCTTTTTAGCAAGATGAACGCAGGCTACTATTACTCTCCCCCATCTTACCCATATACATGCTTTTATCCGAGTCCAAACGCAGACTACACGGGTTCATCGTGAGCATTACTTCATCTGCACATTGTACTGTTTTCAATACGATACAGGGCTCCTCCGCCTTATTCTGCGTACTCACTCCAGCCCTATGTTACCCTTCCGCCGATGAAAGCCACAGTTGATCTACCCCCGCTTCAGATTCCAGTGGCTCCATATTATTGGGATCCAAACAAACCATGTGCGGAACCAATACCTCCCTCACCGAAATCAGATAATTCCGATGACACGGATGATTCTGAGTGCAAGTGTGGATGCGATAAATCCGCCGCCTCGCACGCATCCCCATCCCCATACCCAAATCCATACCCATACCCATATCAATTTCAATACCAATACCCATACCCATCCGAGAAGCCAGAGAAGTGTAAACGCAAGCCTCCTACACAGCCCAGGAAGGGTTGTAGCTTGAGGAAACGGAAGTCGTTGAGATCGTATGGGGCGGATTTACCTTTCGATTCACTCAATCTTGCTCCGCGTCCCACGTATTGGAGGCCTGATTACGCCCCACCTCATGCTGCACATTCCAAGTCTGCGAAACTCCGTCGCTTTACTCTCAGAGGCAAATTCGCTGGCCAACGCCAAACGATGTTGACCGCAGGCAATCACACTAATTACACCCTTCACTCACTAATACATTACGGTTCTTCTTCCACTCATCCAATTGCATACGACATTCGACAAGATCCACAGACAATTGACATCCAATACCTCAATCTTCCACGACATTCGAATGACGTTGACTGGTATCAGGTGGCCACGGTTCCACCCATGCATGAGCTACATTTATACCATCACAAGCTGCCGTGGATAATAACCATTCGAGCAACGCAGACAAATGGGATCACCGTTGGTGATATTTTCGACCAGATATACGAGAATCTCTCCACCAGAATCACTCGGCAGGACCTTTATAATGACACATTGAGTTCCTCCGATCGTGAGGAGATGACGACGGCATTTTACTATAGACAAGGCTCCAAGACAGGCGACGGCATGTTGCGTATGGATTTCCTTGGGTTTGATGTGGTATTTCAGGGACTGGCGAAGGGAAAGAATGGGCTTCTGGAGATCAAGACTGGTCCAGCGACGGCGCCTTAAAGTCTTGTGTATTTTAATAGTTCAATAACGTACGCCTTCGATTTCGTCTTTCGATGTTTGTGTTTAATGACGTTACCGGTATGCTTGTCTTGTACTCTACGATTCTTGTGAATGCCCTAATGGCTGGATTGTCTCCTGCTTCCGTAAGACGTATGGCTCTGTAATATAATTCATGTACAAAGGCAATCCTAGACGAGACTGAGCCCATTTGAAAGCAGCCAAGAAATGACGGAAGAAACACACAATCACGCTTTTTGTTCCCTCCAGCTTCCGTCTCGAGAATCCTCCACCAGAAAATCATACCAAAACATTGCAATAGGAACTGTTGAAAGATGCCACAAAGCATGAGCATCGATGACTCTACCCCATGGCGGGAAATCAAAAAGTTCCAACGCCGTGGCGGCCGTTGTGAGAGCCACAAACACGGCCGCTTTATGCACATAGTCAGGCCGATAGGACTTGGATTGAGAGGGGAACCGTTGCATAACCGATATCGGAAGAGCATATACAAACCAAAGCACATTATGCCCGAGACCGACTAGAAGGTTGAACACCATGTTGTAGGTGTAGTCAAAGCGCGGAAGAAGGGACAGATACGAGACATGAGCGACGTAAGCAATGATGCACAGTAGAGACCAAGTCCTGTACAGGTATCGGGTATTTTGTGAGGTCAGACGAGACTGGCGTGGATAGAGGTGGAACAACCGAACGACAGTATAATAGAGGGCATAAAGGATGGCAAGCGCAGCAGAGAAATAATCCAGTTCTTCCGTGATCGGGAGGTCTGTATGTACTTGGGTGAGATAAGCTTACCATCTGAGCCTGAACTGAACTCGCCTCGGGTATGGAATACAGACGACCAGATCCACGCATTGATGCTCGCAAACGACCAGGTCAGGTAGTAACTTCGCATATAATGGTTTTTTGGTATTTGCCTCTGAACTTTCAATGCACCTTGCGCATGAACCCAGAGATTCAAGAGAGAAAACGCGACGGAAGCTGGTTCTTGCATGCCAGCGAAGCGCCAGAATGGCCACTTTCCATGATATTGGTGCACAGGTGTCCCCTGCTGTATAACGCGATTTGTTATATCATGCATACATGAGTATTTACAGTTGTCCTCGCACGTCCATCCTGTAAGTTGCAAGGCCAGGGGTAAAGGAAACTTGGGATAGGCAGTTGCTTGGCAATTGTTTGCAGAGCAAGAACTGACACATTGTTGAAACTCGGGTGCCCTATCTCCAGACGAGGCGAATGCCGTTCCACAGAAAGTTGCTATGAGCAAAAGGTGACCATTTGAGAGCATCGATAATGGAGGTCTGTAGCTAAATTAGCTAGGCTGTACAAGCCTGGATTACAACAAACTTTTAACCAAACACATTCATCGCTAGTGTCGGTTTCGCCTTGAAAGGCAATAGCGAGCAGTCTCGTATTTTGGATATTCTGTTAACACTGGTAGGTACACACATGTTGAATAGAAAGCACCGATCTAATCAGCGTTGGAAGTCCTACCCAACATACGATTTGAATCATTCAGGGACATAATCGATTGATACTCGACGCGTTCCAACATGGCTCGAACCTCGCAGTCTACGACGTTCTCATCATCACCTTACTTTTTTGACCGCGGTGCGCATGGGACTGCCAAACCAATAACAGAGCGTATCAATGTAAGTCTGAAACTCGAGTATGTAGGGTATCGTTGAAGTCAAAGCCAAGCCTCATTCTCGACCAATTGTCTCGTATTATTCACCAAAAGGCGTTGGACAGCACCATTATGGAGTATGAACTTTAATCAATGTATCTCGTCGCCTGCTTCTAATTTTGATTCGAGGAACGACATCCCATGAAGCCTCACCGTCTAACGCTGACCAACGCTCTTGTCATGGGCTACGGCCTTGACAAACAAATTCATAACATATATGACCCCAGACCCGCGACGCAAGCCGAACTAGAAGCGTACCATGATCATGACTACATTGATTTTCTCTCCAGGTGAGCAGACAAGCCGTCTTTCCATCATACCATCCAGAAGACAGTTTTCGTTTTCTCATTCATCACAGGGTCACTCCGGGGAACCAGGCGCAAATGAGACAAATGATCGACGTTTTCAATTGCGTCGAGGATTGCCCTATATTTGCTGATATGTTTGATTTCTGCCGCATGTATGCTGGAGCATCCCTTGCTGGGGCTCGGAAACTTTGCGCTGGTACTACTGACATTGCCATCAATTGGTCTGGCGGTCTACATCATGCAAAACGCGGGGAAGCGAGTGGTTTTTGCTACGTCAATGATATCGTACTCGCCATCCTTGAGTTACTTAGGTCCGTCATCTGCAATCACCACCGACCTGCTCATTCGTCCAACACGTGTCTGATAGATATCATCCGCGCGTTTTGTATATCGACATTGATATCCACCATGGCGATGGTGTCGAGCTTGCGTTCTATCACAGTAACCGTGTTATGACGGTTTCATTTCACAAGTACACTGGCGACTTTTTCCCTGGCACTGGAAAGCTCGACGATAATGGCAACGGACCTGGAAAACACTTCTGTTTGAACGTGCCGTTACAGGATGGCATCGACGATGACATGTATCTATCGATCTTCAAGACTGTAATAGATGACACTGTTACTGCCTTCCGTCCTTCTGCAATTGTGCTTCAGTGTGGTGCTGACTCTCTGGGGTGCGATCGTCTTGGTGCCTTCAATCTCTCTATCGCTGCACATGGAGAGTGCGTAAACTTCGTCCGAAAATATAATGTTCCTTTACTTGTCCTGGGCGGGGGTGGCTACACAATAAAAAACGTCAGTCGATGTTGGACGTATGAAACCGCAGTGTTAGTAGGTGCTACGATACCAGACGAACTTCCTGCTACAGTCTACGACTCCTTCTTTGAGGATTCACATTGGAAACTCCATCCACCACTTACTGGCAAAGTAGACAACCAGAACTCCGTTGCGTCTCTTCAGCGGATAACAACGAGCATACGACATAAACTGCGGTATTTACAAGGTGCTCCTAGCGTTGCGATGCAGGAGATACCTCCCGATTTGCAGGGCTTGATGGGTGACGAGGAAAAGAACGCTGAAGAAAAAGATGAAGAGTCTAAAGGGACAGGCAAAGCAGGGGAAGTCAGGGTGGATACAAGTAACGCGAGGAATGAGTTCTTCGATGGGGACAATGACGTCGATCGTGATGATGAAGATACACCACCTACTCCTAATGTACGAGGGAGGGGAGCTTCTCGTAGAGGTGGGCGAGGTGGACGACGTGGAAGAGGGCGCGGGCGTGGGAGAGGAGCTGCGACGACATCTGCTACTACGCGAGAAAATGGCGATGAAGATACAGAGGAAGCAGCTGTGCCTACACCACGACGAGGAAGGGGAAGAGGAGGGGGTCGCGGCCGTGGGAGAGGTAAGGTTGTGGACAAGGACAAAGACAAAGAAAACAGCAATCCTGCTGTGGAATCAGGTTCTGCAACCCCAATGGATGTTGATGTCGACGTATGAACAGTTCGTTATTGGCAACGCTGACTCAATCTGACTTGATATTAGGACTGAACCTGACCAGAGAATCAATAATTTATTGTAAGGTGTGCATCCTCACACAGGGTTGCAGCTATACTTTATGTGTGTCCATGGCGTGAGCGGCAGTATGCTGGATTCACAGGAGAAACATACCATGGAATCCCTAGGGAATTGGACTGCCTTTCTCCAAATGCGTCTGCGTCCCATTCCCTAGCCTATCAACTTCCCCTGGTACTACTTATCGGCCATTAAGATACGTATCAGGCTACCATAGCACCCACATGCGAGACCAATCCATATTCATTACTCGCAGGAAAAAAAGGTGGAAATATTACGGTTGGATGCTCAGACTGTTTGAGCTTCAACTAGGTGAACGTATCGTATCACAAATGACTTGAGACAATTAATGGAAAACCCCAGTCTCAAACCTATCCCAGCTTATGCCTGTTGTATTGGTCTGCATCATAAGGCTTGCTTTCTCATTACTCCAGAGGGTATGACTAAGTATCCATGTCTAGTCACGAGCCTTCCAAATCGTCAACGAGCGAGCAAAGAAAAACAGTGTAGACCATGTCTCAAGAGATAGATTTATCAGTTATGTTAATGGGAATTATTGTGCTTACTTCGCTACGCGGTAGGCTAGCCTTCAAGCTGTTTCGCGAGGGACAGGTTCGATGAGTCAGTACCGCACGGAGCCAACTCTCAAGTAGTCGATCTCAACGATCAGCTGCGACAACGACTCGTCTTTTGTCCTGTTCCCGGCAAGACGGTCCGGTCAGGTGTCAAGTCGAACAAACAAGGATCGAGATTCGACGACGAAGACTTTTCTCATTCGAGCGCTCAAAAGGCTAGAGAAACTTATCTTCAACTTCCAACAACTTTTGAAAGACAAGGTTCTTTCAATGTCGGCGGCTGAGGTGGTTCCCAACGTCAAGGTTAGACTGAGTTATATCGTGGCCCGCGCGAACGTTTTTATGATCCTTACAATATAGTATTCTGTAGGGGAAGACAAAAGCAAAACAAAGAAACCTTAAACGTAAGAAGGAGCGCAGAAAGCTCAAGATCAAAGCGTCCAGAAAAGTCGAGAACGTCCCTGTAGCAGAGGAAGCAGGAGATGATACAGATGAGGATGACGACACGGTAGACGAAGACCATATTCCAGATGCGGATGATAAGGATGTCCAGGTGAAAAAAGATGCAGAGAAAACTTCAGGGCGACCCACCAAGCGGAGGAGAGTAGTTGAAGAGGTAGGAACTGTCGAAATGGTTGACGCGGAGGAAATCACGCCGACTGAGCCAGAAATATCCACGGACTCCCCTTTGGAAGCACAACATCAACCTACTGGAATTCTCCCCTCATTTCCACTCCCTTCCCTACCAGATGCCCCCTCCAAATCTGTTCTCGCTCTACAAGGCCTCGACCGAGCTCTAGTCGACGCCGAACTTGTCGATCCTACGACATTACTGTGCATCCAAGACGGACCAAAGGATGGTGGTACACACTTGAGCGAAAGAATGAGAAAACGGTTACAAGACCTGGGAATTACAGAGTTGTTTGCTGGTATGCCCCAGTCAGCTGTTACATGTTCTACTCCTTCATCTCTTCCGTCTAGTTCAAACACGTCTTCTTCCATTTTTACTCCCACGAAACCCTTTTCAAAAAGCTCTTTATCAACCGTATAGTCCTCCGCGTGATGTCTGCGTGTCTGCTCCTACTGGTAGTGGGAAAACATTGGCGTATGTCTTGCCTATTATCGAGGTACTAATCTTTTTACACCATTACGTCGCCTTTTGACGTGAGACAGGTTTTGTCAACTCGAATAGTCACCCGACTCCGTGCTTTAGTTGTTCTTCCCACTCGCGATCTCGTCGCTCAAGTCCGTGAGACTTTCGAAACCGTTGGCAGAGGAAGGGGCCTACAGGTTCGTCACATCTACTTACTTTCTTTAGTTTTAATCTGATATTCACCACCAGATTGGTACTGCAACTGGACAACAATCATTCTCTCATGAACAGTCCCAGCTCATAGCAGATAGATCATCAAAGTGAGCGTAAATCTATCATATCTCGAGAGCCCTATGTTTCGAGCTGACTGCACTAGTTTAAAAGGCGGTTCTAGCAAAGTTGACATACTAATCTGCACACCTGGAAGGTTGATGGATCATCTCCATGAAACACCTAACTTTTCTTTACAGCATTTGCGCTTTCTCGTACGTCTTTTGTGTTTGATGAATGTTTCAAAGTTCAATCCTTGATATAGGTCATTGATGAAGCTGACCGTCTGCTCGCACAGTCATTCCAAGATTGGCTGGCCCAGGTCTTAGCAGCCACACGTCCCTCAACGCGAACCGAGGATCTTCCATCCCCCGGTTTGATACCTCAGTCAGATGCAGTTGCACCAGCACTTTTGCACAATCTTCCATATCCGGATATTCCTGTCTTTGCAACAGAATCAAAGGCCTCTTCATGCCAGAAGCTGCTATTTTCTGCCACCCTTACCCGTGATCCTGGTAAGATTGCAGCTTTGGATCTGCGAGACCCCAAGTACTTTATCGTACAAGAGAGCAAAAAAGAGGGGGTTCTTGATGTTGTTATGGAAAAGTTTTCAGTCCCTGCGACTTTGACAGTAAAATTGGTTTTTTCCCTACCCATGATGGTGCTGACGCGATGAAAAGGAACACATGATCGTGTGTGCATCCTCACAGAAACCCTTGATTTTCTTCCATCTTGTGCATTCTCACAAAGTTATGAAAGCTTTGGTATTCACAAAATCTGCCGAATCCACCTCTAGACTCGTGCAACTCTTCGAATTTTTTGAGAAAGCGAGAGCACAGAGCGCCATGGCAGGTGCCGTGAAAGAAACTGTTGTTCGCGCTTATTCGAGTGATCTTCCAGCAAGTGAACGGAAGACCATATTGGAAAAGTTCAAGGCACAGGAAATCCAGATGTATGTCATTTTCTCACTTGGTTTCTAACTCTTGACTCACACACACCATGCTTTGACAGCTTGGTTTGCTCCGATCTCATATCTCGCGGGATAGACATTAGTCACGTCTCCCATGTAATAAGTTATGATGTTCCCGTCGATATGCGTAAATATGTCCATCGTGTTGGACGGACCGCCCGTGCCGGACGTACAGGTGACGCTTGGACTTTGGTAGAAGAACAAGAGGTGAGTTAATGGACAAGAGGAGTACAGATTGTTAAAGGGTGATGTCATCCAGGCACGATATTTCAAGGGTATCCTTCGAGAAGCAGATCACATAGACAGGGTCAAGAGGCTCCGAGTGGGAGAAAAGGACCTTGCGCCACTAATTCCAGCTTACGAAGTCTGTCCAAAAGCTGATATCACATCCGGCAAGTCTGACCCTCTCCTACAGATAGCACTGGAACAATTAAAAAAGGCGTATGGAAGATAGCGGTCGCCCGTCTCTGTGATACATAACAGTCCCGAGTAATTGAAGATTAAGATCACAGATATAGACGACGATGGGAATAAAGTCACCTCATCCAAGTAGTCCCTTGACGTATTGTAACAAGTCCTTGCCCTGAACATCTTGTCAGTCTGTTCGGGCATATAATCGGACGATTACACATACTCCACGTTTTTTGACGCCTGCTATCATAGCCTTGACACCGTCGACCTCCATGGGTTCGTTGGAGGTGTTAGTATCGCCTGTAAGCCGATCAACAAAGTCAAGCCCGAGCCTCTGCCTCTGCACAGCTCCGTAACGTAAAACAACAGTCAGCACTGCGCGCCAACCCTCCAGCGTTGTACTCTGGGTATTGACGGAGGATATGGAATTAGATCGTTGAAGGGATGTTGACGGTGCAGATGCTACAGCACCGGAGGTGATGGGTACCGTAAACGTTGGGACTATTGTTGAACGCACAACGTAAGGACAGTATGCGCGGTGCTCCTTCAAAACGTCAAAGTGGCGCTGCGTAAGTTTCTTTGATAAGTTGGTAGGAACAGATGTGCAATCGGGGGCTGACGCCGCGGCGTCAGTGTTAGGCGATTCACAACGGGATTCAGCGGTGTTTGTTGACGGCTCAGGACTGAACGCCCACAGGCCGATACGGCGCTGACAGAGCGTACAATGTAAAATCGTATCACGCTTGACGTTAACGTTGGATGCCACGCGAAATGTAAATTGAGCACTGGGGACACGAGAGGGTGTTGTGGGCGCCCCGTGTTGCACGGAGGGAGATACAGAGGATAAAGATGGCATCCGGCGCAGAGGAGATGACCGTAAAAGTGACGGCGAGCGAGGAGTAGATGGGGCAAGTGAATTGGACCGATTCAAAAATGGACGTTGGGTTAGGTCCGGAGACTGGGTAGAAACGAGACTCCAGCCAAATAGAGAAGTTAGAACCGCTGCATTGGAAGGTATCGGAGTTCCATCATTCAAACTGGAGAATACATCGTCGTCGCTTTGATTGGTGGAAGTTGTTTTTGGGTTTGACGGTGGCGGCTGTGTGTCTGCTGACGGCGTTGTGAGGGTCAACAGGGTAGATCGAAGGGACGTAATTTGGGTGGATGTCTGTCGTCACCTTAACTTACAAAAGTGAACCGGTGCGAAGTGCAACCATACATACCAAAGGGTGTTTTATTTCAATCTTGCTCAGCCAAGGATCCAGGGTCGTCGCATTAGTCCTGATATCTTTAACCATGATTGCTGGAGACTGAAGCGGAATACAGTAGATATTTGCTAGGAGAAAGACTACTTGTAAAATGCAAACTGAAAAGAAAGAAAAACATACCATCACATTGCCTGGTCTTCCATGGACAACCCTCCTTGTGTGCGTCTACCAGAGACGCTCGTTGCTTATCAAGGAGCGCATTTGCTTTGAAACATGAGTGTGAAAATAAGAACGCCTCATATGTTTCTCACCAGCATCTCTATTCATCCTGTCTCTCCCAGCAATGACCCACGAAGCCTTGCATAGCCCACAGACCAATCTATCCTTTCCCTCGTTAACCCAACCACATTTTGAAGCAGCTACAGCGTCAATCGCGGAGGGCTTATTGGCATAAGTAGACAGCTTAAACGTTGAAAGACGCGCCAGGAACGCGGGGAGAGAAGAAGGCCGGTAGTCAGCTGTGGGTGGTAGTGGCGGCGTAGATAAGGCGAACTTGGACGACAGCGCCGTACGAGTGCGCTTTGCGGCACGTGCTAGGATCGCCGACAGATGAGGGGTGCTTTTAGTGGTTGGCAACGCGACTTCTGTGGCTTGATGAGGTCTAATGGATTATTGTCAATGGACGTGCAACTTCAAACGCGCGCTCCTCGAAAGACTGACTCTGATTGCTGTTCCTTTCCTTTAATGCCATATTTCGCTAAAGTAGAATATAAAGAGCGTATCGTATGTGACCTTTTCGGCGGAGGAGGACGCTGTATCTCAGGAGACGAGACTGCAGTGTCTAAGCTTCGGAAAGCGTCGTCTAACTTCCTCTACGACCACTTCACTAAAAAGTAACTTGGAGTAAAAGGGCATACCTTGGTCGTTCGCAGATTTAATGCAACCGTTGTTTCAGCCTGTTCCTCGTTCACGACACAAGAAGACGCCGGTGAAGCCATAAAGTGGTGGCTGTGTTGCTCATCATCATGATGCATGCTCTGTGGCGGCATGCCGACAGGATCCATTCATACCTTCACTCATGCTCTCAACGAAAGAATGAACCCAGAATACGAACTCACGCTTGCCTTGTCTATCTTGAGAGTCTTGGATGCTTAAAAGACGAATACTTTTATGCTGAAACCTAGAGACTTGTCTCGTTCACATGCTCTCTACTTCGCCGGACTGCTCAGCGGCTATGAACTCAAAGGACACAGGGCGGAGACAACATGAAGATGGGGAATATACCGTCGATACTGTGTCAATGCCCTCGAACGAGGATACAAGCGTAACAACAGGTGCTCCAGTGGAGAAAGTCAGTCCTCTTGGCTACCATGTCGGCTCTCTCACGGTCGTTCTGCTGGTACACTCTTCTGTGTTATTCTACTGTATTTGCGTTAATTTCTCCTGTAAGAATATCAGCGCGATGATCGGGACTGGTGTATTCTCGACGCGTACGTCCCTTTTGAGTAATGAATCATTAAAAGGCTGAATGCTCAAGGTCCCCCGCAGCTGGGTCCATTCTGTACTCAGTGGGCTCCGTTGGCCTGAGTCTGATCTACTGGGTCATTGGGTACGTTTGGGCGGGAGGTAAAAACATATACATAATACACGTCTCTTTTTCTGATCCCTTCTTGCCGGTGCAGCCTCACTTGCAGTCTATCTCGAGTATGCTTCTTACTTCCCTCACCGGTCTGGTGCCGACGTCGTCTATCTGGAGAAGGTCTGTAATTCATTATCATTCTTAGCTAACCTTATTCAATAATCGCACTTCCATGAAAGGCGTATCCGAAACCTAAATTCCTATTACCTATTGCATTTGCCATTCAATCTGTGCTTCTGTCTTTCAGTAGCAGTAATGCCATTGGTGAGAATATTTTTGTGGTTAGCGTCCATAATGATGTTGCTGATCTGGTCCCACAGTTCTCGCGCAGTATCTCCTTGTTGCGGGTAGTGCTGAAACATCTACATGGAATGTTCGTGGATTAGCCATTGGAGCGATGACGGTAATTATTCTGAGTAAGCTCGACTCCGTCAGAAGCTCCATGCTCCTACCTAACTTATCATGGTTAGTTTGTATTGTGAGCACTAGGTGGTCATTGCGCCTCTCCAACACTCTTGGTGCAGTTAAAGTTATAACCCTTATATTGTATGTCATCAAGTTCTGTCTCAGTCACGAAGTTGTGTATCAATATTGATCACCTTTATAGCATTGCCATAACGGGTTTGGTCGTCCTTGGTGGGCATACACGGGTAGCAGACCCTTATGCTAATTTTAGGAACTCGTTTGTTGACACAACTTCCAATGGAAACGGCCTAGCTACTGCACTAGTTAAAGTCAACTTTGCCTACGCCGGTTTCGAGGTATGCATCAATTTTTTTTTCTTATTTTTTTACTCCTGAAGGCTGCACCCCGTCGCTGCAAAGAACGCTTTCAACGTCCTTCATGAAGTCCGAGTAAGCTATTGCCACTTGTCATTCTTAGCCGTCTCTCTTACTGTCTCCAGGACCCCGTCCGGACAGTGAAGCGGTATGCTCCATTATCCTTGACTGTTGTCTTTGTACTCTACTTCTTCGCCAACATTGCTTATTTTGCCGCCAGTGAGACATTCCTTACTTACTTCTTTTGTCGGTGGCTGAATGGATCAACAGTTCCCAAGGAAGAGATCCGCACCTCGAAGCAGTTAACGGCCAGTCTCTTCTTCATTGCAGTCTTTGGAAGTTCTAGATCAATTAAGGCTCTTAGTGCTTTGGTTGCCATCAGCAGCTTTGGGAACATACTGAGTGCCATTATCGGATCGTCCAGAATCATCAGAGAATGCGGGAGGCAAGGTGTTTTGCCCTATCCTGGTTTTTGGGCTTCAACAAAGCCTTTCAACACTCCTCTTGGGCCTTACCTTTTCCAATGGTTCATTACCGTCATCGTTATACTAGCACCTCCCGCTGGGGATGCTTTCAATTTTAGTTGAGTCTCACCTTACTTTCGGATAGTTATTGTATAGCCAAACTCATCATCGATTCTGCGGCAGTCGTTGATCTACAATCATACCCAGCGAATGTGTTTCGTTTCCTCTTGACAGCTGGCCTCCTCCTCGTCCGCAGACGCCGCGCAAAAACTGGCGCACCAACAACGGACTTTCGTGTCTGGAGTATTGTTCTCATATTCGCGATTTCTGTCAATATCTATCTTCTTGTCCTTCCCTGGGTTCCACCAGAAGGTGGTGTCTATGATGGTGATGTTAGCTTTTTCTACGCAACGTATTGTTTTGCTGGTATTGGTGTGTATGTATCATCTTTTGTTGCAATATGATATGCTCTCATCATCAATATCACAGCCTTGTGGTCTCGGGTCTTGGCTATTTGCTTTATATCCACATCCTGCCAACACTCGGGGGCTACGCAATCCGCCAGCTTGTCAAGAACCTCGACAATGGGGCTACCACGAACAAGCTGGTGAGGGTGCCCAATGCTGAGCTGGAGAAGTGGGATTCGATACATAACGAGCATGGAGAAGTGATAGAACAGCGGTCTTAGAGTCTGGACCTCACTATGCTGGAAATGTATTCCTCTGTGCCAACGAGTCTGAGCGCCAAAACACCTGCTTCCAGCGTATATCTACTTTTAGACGAACTGGATGAATTTTCGTGTGCTCAGCATCTGCAGATAAGCACCCAACCAAGCTTGAATCTTTAGCATTGAGGAGCCCAAGAACAAATCAGATATATACAAGCTACAACACCGCAGAGTTTCTGTCTCGCATTCTATCTCAGTGAAGTGATAGAACTCAGTTGTTGCAGGCATATACCTGCTAGAAAATGAGATCAAGTTGTTAGTGTGTGGACAACAAGTGACCAGATACAGGTTAGGATCCCAACTACTTGGACTGAGCGTGAAGACCGCGAGAAAGACAACGGTAATGGAGTTAGTCCGATGAGAATACTCATGCTTTTTCGCACAATTCGGACTGAGTCATTGCGCACAGCCTCTTTTACGAAAAAAGCCTATAATATGAAATTAATTTCATTTCTAAGCTCCTGAACGGGGCCTAACTATAACCGGTATAATACCTCTAGTTTGAACATCTATATATTTGACCGTTGGCGCTATTACTTATGTATCAATGGTCATGTATTACTGTAAAGGAAGTATATCTAATCTAGACGAAAGAGTGGTTCTATCGTGCTTCTTTTCTCAGGAAGACGACCGTGTATCTAATAATCACCATGTATCTGATTAGATGGAGGACGAGAATGCTTGAGAACCTTGTATACTACATAAAAGAGTGTTATTGTGGGAAATAGAGGCAGGATTTTCCAAGGGCTTTTTCAAACATTTTCCTCCTCCACCTGAATCATAGAGACTATGAAGTAAAGAAATGGAAAGAAGAAGTACTTAATCGGCTTGGTGGTTGCCAGACCCGTATCGTTTAAACAGGGGGTCGTCAGGTGGAGTGTCAGGGTGGAATTGCAGGTGACCTTCCATGAGCGCCGCTGATGATCTCGATGGGTCGTGAGCTGCGGGGTCCGAAAGCGAGCCTCGAGTAGTCCTCTGACTCGCCACAGCACCAGCTACGAGTGAAGGTACCATAGCCAATATATGGGAAGATCTGTACAAGGATACGTTGCGTCGATACGGATATGAGATTGAAAATAGGTACTTACGTTAGCTTTGGCAGCTTTACATCGGAATCAGAGCGTTTCAAGACCATTTTCCCTCTCGTGACAATAGACGATGACCTCGTCCGTCCACCACGAATATTTGTGAATGTCCCAAGGTTTTGTCTAACGATATTGACGGTATTACTCCAAGCTTCACCTTCGGTACTGACGGTGGGCAAGGCTTCGGGTCTGCCAAGGAAACCGAGCTTCTTGAAAAGTCTCTCAAACGGTTCGTTTGGGAGCAGACGGATTAAAGCGCCGAGAGGAACAGACACGATGCCGAGTGCGAGCGAAATGCCCCATTCGCGACCTTTAAGCTTTGTGACTTGAAACGCATCACCGCCGACGAAAACGATCAAGATTTGTACACCAATTTCTGTCAAAGCACATGAATAACTTTCTATGTCACATAGCAAAGAAAAAACTAACCGATAAGGGTGATGCCCAAGAAATATCGATTCTTCAGCATACCTTCGAAGACGTTGAGTTTTTTGTCGAGTCGCCTACAATTCAACGAGTTGAAAATCTGTGCGAAAACGAAAGCATTGAACACGAGAGTCTGTACGGTCAATTTCGTACGCTTGTCTTCAGATGCGTTGCCAGTAAGCTCGAATCCCAAGATTTGAAGTCCAAGGAAGTGGAAGACCAAGATGATTGCGATCTGGTATATCGACTGAATAAATATCTGCTTGTACATGTTCGTCGTAAAGAGGGGTGTCGTCTTCTTGTCAGGTTGTCTGTCAAGAAGTGACTCTGAAGCGGGATCGGTGGCGAGAGCCAACGCAGCGAAGGTGTCCATGATGATATTGATCCACAACAATTGAACAGCCGTGAGGACTGATGCTTCCTGGTCACTCGCCACTGCAGAGACGAAAGTAATTATAACGGCCGTGACGTTGGTTGAAAGTTGGAACTGCAGGAACTTGCGCACGGCGTCATTGACGCAACGACCCCACATGATGGCCTTAACAATCGAAGCAAAGTTATCGTCCATGAGAATGATGTCAGAGGCTTCCTTCGCGACTTCTGTACCAGCAATACCCATAGAAAAGCCAACGTTGGCCTCTTTCAAGGCAGGTCCATCGTTGGTACCGTCACCTGTGACACCAACAATCTCACCAAGACTCTTGAGAGTACTGACAAGAACCTCTTTGTCCTCAGGCGAAGACCGTGCCAGTACTTGAAGCCTCGGCACAATCTCAATGCGATCTGCCTTGGTAAGCCTCCTGAAATGCGGGCCCTCCATGATGATGCCTCCAGGCGTGAAAATACCACACTGAAGAGCGATCGAGCGAGCTGTAAGGACATTGTCACCGGTACACATTTTGACTGTGACGCCAGCCTTTCGACACTTTGCCACCGCCTCACGAACACCAGAACGAAGTGGATCTTCGATACCGGTAATGCCGATAAGTGTCAAGTCCTGAGCAAGATCCGAAAATTCCACCTGTTGGTGTTTTTAGATTAGAAAACCCGTTTTGATCGTCCAAGCTAGACAAACTGACCTCATTCTCCTCGTTATGCTCGATTCCTTTAGGAGGCCACTGATCAAAGTCCCTGTAACACAATGCGATTGTCCTGAGCGTCTGATTAGCATAGAAGATAATGGTACGATTGATATTGTCCGCTTCGGGCTCTTCGATCGCCTTCACTTCGATATCTTCACGTTTTTCTGGACCTTTCTCCGAAGGAGGATGCACAACGACATGCTTGGTGCAGCACTTCGACAACAGTTCCGACGCACCCTTCAAGTAAGCTCGATACCCGACTTTCCCAGGCAACTCGACGACAACACACATTGCCTTGCGCTGGCTCGAAAATGGAATCATCTGAACGACTTTCGCCGCGCCTCGTGTTTCCTTGAAGCTTTTCCAACCGAGTTCCTTCGCAAACTGAAGAAGCGCTGTCTCCGTTTTGCTCCCAACAAAAACCAACTGACCAGTCTTCAAATCCTTATCCTCAAAGGCCGTAGAGTTAACGGCAATAGCTTCGTTGAAAAGCTCGCTGAGGGCAGGAGGTAAAACCTCGATAAGCCGAGCTTGATCGATGGAAAAATCATCACGATTCTTGCGCTCGCCAGGACTTTCGTCCTTGCCGTCAGCATTGTGCCGCGTGGAGTTTTCATCAAGATTTCTAACAAATTTGGCATGTACACCAATAGAGCCTGCGACAACCGTCATCAAATTTTGAGTAAGTGTCCCAGTCTTATCCGTGCAAACAACTGAGGCATTTGCCATGATTTCGCAAGACCCAAGAATACGGACCAGAAGATTTTCATACGTCATTCGTTTCGTAGCGAACGCTAGAGCTAGCGTTACAGCTAGGGGAAGTCCTAGAAATGTCAAGGTAAGACAAATAGAGAAATCAAGATTAATTTGTGTGAACGTACCCTCAGGAACGGCGACAACAATAAGAGTGACAGAGATAATCAGGATGTTGACGAAGGCGATGCCCTTCTCGTTCGCCGTTCGCACAGGATTATTTTGACCAAGTTGAACAAAAAACCGTATCATCAGTGCTACGAAAAGGATTAAACCAGCAATCGAGCCAATTTTTGCAATCAGTTCTGCCAGAGCATTGAGCTTTAGTTGTAATGGTGTAGTCTCTGGATCAGATTGTAGCGCTGTGAAGATGAACATTCGATCAGACTGATAGTCAAGAAGGGAGCAGAGAACTAACCTATCATTATACGCCCGTGGAACGATTTAGTTCCCACCGCTATCACAACATATCGTCCAACTCCTTCGAGAACTTTACTTCCAGAGACAATGAAACAGTCTGAATGGGCTGGCAACCGACCATCTGATCAAGTTTAACACAAGATCAAATCAGTAGCGTAAGATGAAACCACACACCTCTTTCGATGAACTCCATGCATTCCTCATAAGTCAACTTCCGCATTGCATCAGACTCTCCCGTTGCACCTGCCTCATCGCATCGGACATGTTGTCCGGAAATAAAAACACCATCACAAGGAACAACTTCTCCCGGTTCAAGAAGGGCAATGTCGCCAACTACGACTTCCTGAAGATAAACATGGTAAACTGTGGGAAATTGTAAAGCGGAAGATGACAAACTTTGGAATCTATGAAACATTCAACTCCGTCACGAATGACCTTCACTCCACGTTCCTCTTTCTTGTCATTGAGCTGCTTGAATTGACGTTCCTTTTGCCAGTCATTGAGTGATCCTACTATTACCTGTGGCGCAAAAACATAACATTCAGTATCTTGAGGGAACAATGAGTACTTTTAATGACTTACGACAATCGCGATTGCAACCATTATAGCAACACCTTCAACCCAATCAACCGGCGCATCTCCCGGTTTCCGAGGGGTACCGAAGTCCTGGAAAAGTCCGAGCGCCAGAGATATGACAGCAGCAATTGAAAGTAACACGAGGACTTTGTCTTTGAGAGCTAACCACATCAAAAAAAGAAGCGACTTTGACGGTCTTTTCGGTAGAAGGTTTGGACCGTAAACCCGCCTTCGCTCGTCGACAGAGGCGTCAAGAACGTAGGGACTGGGTTCCAATATATTTGCATTGAGCTCGTCTTTCCTGATCTTCATCTCCTCTTCATCTTCATCCTCCTCTGTCTCATGTCGCGGGGATGCGCCTTGACCTGCGCCCTTCCCCCATCGCCATCCTTTTTTATTCTTCTTCTCCGCCTTCTCTCGATCCCTTTCCTCCTTGTCTTTCGCAGCCTGATATACAAGGGCACCGGAATTGACAGCGAGGGCTTGATTACTCAACCCTCTCTCACCGTCAGTTCCCAGACCCTTGAGGAGCACCTGCGTGCCACCCAAATGACCCATTGCTCGGAGATCACGCGGTGGATTGACCAAGTGTGCAAGTTGGAACGGTTTGAAGGCAAATGGAGCAGGATCAAAATTCTTGTCTTGGTCAAGTTCCCGCTGATAAGCAGTCCGTTCGTCAGCCTCAGAAATTCCTCCTCGTTTCTTCTTCCCCTTTTTAGGGTTAGAAGAGACACTGGGAGAGTGGGATTCAACGCGTATTGTTTCGTGACCCAAATCTGAGTGTTCGCGTGGTGCGGCATGGTGATTCTCGTCTGGGACGGTTGTCGATGAAGCACCAGAGGCAAAACTTGGCCTGCGCGAGTGGCCATATTGCGGGTCGTTGTTCCGCAGATCCGTTGAGGTCGCGAAATGCACCGACTGTATAGATGAACGGATAGAAAGAGTTGGAGAGGGTGGAGGAATGTTCAACGAAGACCTGTCAAGTGAAGATCTTTCGTCCACGCTCTCTACAGCAGTTGGGGTAGATGGGGAGCGGGGATACGGGGAAAGCAAATTATTCTGCGGGGAAGTCGGTGCACGGGAGGAGAGATCATGGGTGCTTGCGTTGTCAACCTCAATGTGAGGTACATCGGAAGCAAGAGGCATTTTCTTGGACTTGCTCAAGGTGGGGCGAGTACATTCACAACAAGGCTGTGTTCTCCCTTTTGGGAAATACGAACTGGTTCTATCTCACGTGCTGGACCTCAGTGCTTTCGTCATTTAAACGTCTTTCCTGTGTGTTCGTTGGATAATTCATACTCCACACCACCATACTTGAGCTGATTGACTCCATCGGTCACCATCGCTCCAAATTATCGGTCAAACACGCCTCCGTCTCCCTTCCGCAGCAGTAGAGTCTTGCAGATGGCAGTGCCTTGCATGCGGCAGCCTGCGATCGCTTCCTGAATTTTCAAAAAATGTCCATGATTTATCATCATTGTAAGTCACTGGTCCAGGTCCATGCCAAGATTCACGCGCAAATCATCCAACATACTACTGGTTTGTTCAGTATCCAACCCTATACGCGTATCTGTAGATCCCCCTTGCTGTGCTCATGTCGATTTTTAAAATCCCCTTGGTTACTCAAGAAACCAGTAAGCTTGCATCAGCTATAGTAATATTAAGATTCTAGGTCGAACAGAGTCATCGTCAAGTGACCACTGACCGTTTGGCCGTTGTCCGCTTTCGAATGCGCTTGAATGGAACGGTTTTCTTCCTGTCTTGGCAAACCCCTATTTGAGTATCCGTCCTTGGCTCGGCTGCCGTCACGACTGCACCTCGCCGATCATCTATTCCTTCCTTCCTTCCGTATAATTCTCTTGTCAGACAATATTCGATACTACATCGCCTCAACCTTCTATGACTCTGATTACGAAAGCTCTGTTTGTACTTGACTCGCACAGCTTAGATTACAGTTTGCCTAATGTACAAGATGAAACTTTGATGTATAATATGGTAACAGAGTAATATGGTTGTCACATTTAATCCTCAACTACCTGTATTACTCTGACTGGGCTGATCTGGTATTGGACTTATTTCTAATATCCAGTGCGACGGACGTAGTTAGAAAAACTCTCATCCTATGCTGTTGTTCCTTGTATTTATATACTGCCTTGTTCATCATAATTTGGTTCGGGGAGCGCCCAACTAATCTCCAAACTCCTAGGTATGATTACCTGATGACAACACACACCTCTTGAACGTCTTGCGGCGTCATTGAAACTGCGGACCCAGTTCTCCGTAAGGTCATTTTAAGCGAGCACTTTCAATATAATCTAAATCTGTGTCACTGCTATAAAGCAATGTGTGCACCACTACATCGTCTATAACAACCAGTAGTGTGCCTCACAGTATGCTTCGCGATGTTGTCGTGTCTTTCATTTATCATTGTCATTCCTCCCCTCATCCTCCATGATCCTCGTGTTCCTCCATTACTCTCACGAGGTGACCTGGGTTCTTCCGGTCTTATCTGGCGATTCAGACCCCGACGTCCGATATCCATGAGCAGAATTTGATTCGACCAAGTTCGTCCATGCACACATCTACCTATCGCGGAAAATTATCAGGGAAAGTTTCTCATCAGAAGAATACATTAATGTTGGTTATCGATGAGCAACAAGTCCTTAACTTGACTTTTCTGTCAGTATACCAGGTCATCGTTCCTAACAAGTACAGTTTGATAGACATACCTCAGAACACATCTATAACTAGAAAAAAGTCGTCGTCCATCATACTGGTGTATTACTTTGCTTCGGTGGCCCTGGGTGAGGCTACGCCCTTTGACTTTGATAATTGTCAACTGTGAATAAAGATTTAGGCGCCCCGTCCGAACCACGCTTTCCCCCTAACCAGATTATTCATGTAAATCACTCATCAAACTATCGCTGTTAAGTCTTTGCGTTCTACCAGTCTGACATTGGAGTTCCTAGAACCTACAAATTACATATTTCCATTGATCATGTCGTGCTATCGCTGTAATGGTGTACTGTATGTAGTATGCTTTATTTATTTCTTTCACGACTGGCTCCAGCTGGCTCCTTATGATTGTCGGACCGAGCTGCCTGTGTCTCCCGGTCTTGTAATTGACCGGTCAATGGAACACTCTTAACCTGGATGGGGAATTCATACTATCATTGAAGTTCTACATGGCACTCATCGCTGCTTTTTATAGTACGCCAGCTGACTTCTGACAATCACTTGAAATTTTTTTTCTTGATCGCCTTTTCTCCACAACATAAAATATCGCTGCAAAATATACATATCTTGAACAGAGTGGTGCGAGAAGGACCACGCTGGTGATAACAACCAACCAACCAAGAACAGGCCAAAACAAGCTCCAGATATAACTACTTACATAGTCAGAGATAAAACCAGTCAACCAGCCGGATCAAGCAGTGATATCAAACTTCACCTGTACCTTTGTAGGTGTTGCAAAATTTTTCAGCAAATTGAACGCAGCACATCGGCCCTTTTCCTGATCGAACTTCACGGATTAGAAGATTAGTGTCTTCTTAATGTGGTCTTGCTCCTCACAAGGGTAGAGAGACCTAAGACTTTCCCCAGGACTTGACTTATGATATATTCTGTCTGTACTCAACAGCTTGAGCTAATGCATCCCTATACAGGCTTTGCAACCCTAGTCCACATGATAGTACTATTTCAAGAAGTGATTTTTTCAAGCTGTACATTGCTTCTCGAGCTGACGTCCAAAATCTACACGTCACCTTAGGGCCAGTGGCCGCAGCATTCTTATTTCACACGTCAAACCGCCTCTTGCCCATGCTTGTAGTACTTCTGACAAGAACATTCTAGCGCCTTCAAAGATGCAAGGTCCGCATGTCTGTTAATTAGGGCTGTGTACTCCATAAAATGGCGTTTACAATTATAGGGATATATTCCTTCGCCTGCCGGGTTGATCGAGCATCTTCGCTGACATCGGACCTTGAATCGGACGCCCGAAGCCTTATGTACTCTAAGTTGACTTTTGAAGCTATTCTGAAGCTCTGGTTGGTCTTTCAGATGAAGTTTCTGAATGCGGAGATTGATTTAGCCAGAAACTCATGGATGAATTTGGGGATTACATTGTCACGCATCAATTCTAGTGAACTTTTTTCATCCTTCGGTTCCAACTTTTGGGGTTGCCTTCTCTTCTCTTGCCCCTTTACGGACCATAATCTTGACTAATTCGGGAAAAAAGAGCTAGAAACATCAACACAGCATATCTCTACTTTCGGACTACATTATTCAACTCCACATATCACCGAGAAAGCTAACCTGTCGTCATCTAGCTGTATAGGATTTTGGCAAGGTGTCTAGTCTCCATAACACCCTCGGACTCATGTTTTTTTGGGAAGTAGAATGCTTGCGGTCATGGGTGCAGTTGGGTATCACTCAAACTTCAGCGTTCTTTCTGCGACAGTAATAAAACAGATCAATTATCAAAGAGACTATTTGAGGTATTAAAGCTTCTCGTTTACCACCAATGGATCTGAGTGCGACGACTCAGTTCATCTTGAAGTCCCTGCATTCTTCAGCTCGCATGTGAATCTAAGGCCCGCTTACTGCGGTAACTTGTCATCTCAATATCTCCTTTTCGCCTGGAGTGTACTACAGCCCAACTCAAATTTTTGGCCAATTCAATTAAGACAGTGCTCAAGAAAGTTCACTCTCATGAGGTCCTTGAATCTGGATGTTTTGCTTTTCACTACTTTGATTTGGCTGCTTGAGGTTCCTTTGCTCCTCGTGCCTATGTCCAGTTTTCTTGGAACTAAATTGAAATGACAGATGATAGCATCATGATCCGGGAGCCGAATCTCTGAATATACCCAGATATGTCAACTCAAATGATACGATGTTGTGCCAAAGCTTTGCAGTCATCTTTCATAAAAAATCATGAACACCATGACAATGGCATGGAGATATTTTTCTACTACAGCTTATCCCTAGAGACAGTGGCAACAGATCTTAACAAGTGGGCCGACGCAGAGCGTGAAAAGGTGTATCGGATACATGAGTAGTAATGGATTGAAATGTCCAATGTGAGTGTTGACACCATGTAAAGGGTCGCTGATTGGACACATGATGCATGATGCAGCGGTACCTTGTGTTCAGCGCCTGCTCCATATAACCTCCAGTCGTTCACGCCACACTAGTGCTCGGCTGAATGATCAAGCTGGTGATGGATTGATTCGGCCCGGCGGTTGACTCCAATTGACGGGGACATCACTGTTCGACGTCATGCGCCCATTTCCAACCTTGTACTTTTTCAGTGTCTGCTCTCATTACTTTGTACGCCAGAGTAGCAGTCCTATGTCCAGTTCTTTGGTGGCTACTTCTCTGTCTCAAGGATACATCTAGCAAAATGCACAGAAAAACAGCTTGACATTGTTGTCCTCTCAGAGGCAATGAGATTTTTCCTCGAACCAGTGATCTTCGTGCGCTTAGCTAGTATGAACCTTTCCAAAACCCCTGTCCATTGGATGCCTGTTTAACTTCACCACTTCTTTCTTTTCATCCGTCCAATTATGGGTCATGGTTGTTTGTTTGTGATGTGGCCAAAGCCCTTGTATTCAATGTGTCTTACATGGGTATCATCTATGTCCATGCTATACTATATCTAGGGATTGATTTACAGACACTCTGGCAGCTACTACGGCCGGACACCTTTTCAAGTGTGCTGGTTATGCCCCATAGCCACTTTACTACAGTTTGATTCTGCCAATATTCATACAGCCCTTGATTTGAAACCCCCCATTATGTATTGTTATCATGCTATCCCCCCCATTTTGACTGTTGTGCTCATCAAGGTGTGCCAGATGGTGATCTGACAGGTCCCACTAACACTAAACCTCCCCACACCTGGAGCTGGTGTACTAATTGCACTCGTTATGATCCAATGATTGCCATTCCTTTTTGCTGGCCCCACCCCCCCAGTACTTCTTGGTACAGTGGACTTTCAAATGCCAATCACACTGTTTTGCCAATCCAAACCTGGGTCCCACTGTTCTTATGGTTGATGGGAGTATTCGAGCTGCCATGCTACTTGCTGATGCATTGGTTTCACATGGTTGTCTCCAGCCCTCCCTACTTTCTCAGATGCTAGGCTTCTGGACCTTTTTCTGATCTAGGAGGAGTGCAGGATGCCTTGATCTCATCATGAGGGGCAGCTTTGGTGTACCCATGGGCATCATATGACTTCCAAAGTTTGCTCTTCAGGAAAGTGGCTCCCAGTTAGTGTTGAAAATTCCCACGTGGTGTCTACAGTGTTTTCTACATAGGCATGGTTTGAACTTGTATCCTCTCCACTTGCAGGAGCATGTGCCCCCACTCCAGACCATGGTGGTGTTAACAGAGCCACTGTGGCCTATGGATCATGGTAATTCCACTATTTCCAAGTCAAAACCTGATCCCGATTTCTAAACCCCAATCACCCTTGATTCTTCTTCAATCCCTCGACTCATTCCATTTCCCATCATCTACTATTCCTATACATTCTGCCACTTTCTTTCTGTCATCTACTCATCATTTCCTCAACTATACTTATGGACTTACTCTGATTCTTTTCTTATTTCTTCACCCTGTTTTACTTGTTTTGATTTTGTCACAGACATTTACTTCTATAAAAACCTAGATGTCACTTTGTATTTGTGGTAGCATCAACACAGTGTATTTTCTATATTGTATGACCTCTAAGTTTGTCCTCAACTCTCTCATCGCCCCTCTACTCACTTATTGCCTCAAGATTATCTTGTTTTGATATCAATCTTATCTCTATCATCCTGCTTCTTATCACTGAGATGGACCACAAAGTAGTTACCATACATAGCCTTTCTGATGTTTGAGAATGTAATGTATCAATAGCAAGCCTAAGCCTGAGAATATCATCTCTGCTGGTTCATGTCTATTTCAAGTAACAACAATGTACATGTCCAAGGGTTTGTAACTGATTACCAGACATGCCTTTTTGACTATAGGTGTCTTATGTCCCAATAGTCACCACAACTTGATAGCTGATTACTTCATCTGAGCCTCATCTCTTGATTGTCTTCTCCTTGACAAACCTGCTGGTTGATCGTGTGTCAAGCCATGGCACAATTACTTGAGGAGATACACAAATAGGAACATAACTGCAAGTTCTGATTCTTGATTGAAGCACAATAATAATCTGATCAAAACTAATGTATATCAAATATCAAGGCAGAGAACAATTTCTTTCATTATATTACAGGTGGTACAAAGTGATTTGATTTGGCAAGCATAAAGTCAAAATAAGATAAATATCTAAAGGTTTACATGAGATCTGGTTCAAGAGCATTGTAAGCAGGGCAGAGAGTTCCTAATTTTGAATGTCATCACATGCCAAAGCAGCTGAGTACAAGACCACATACTTTCAGTCTTCAGTAATAATCTGTGCTTTTGGGACCAGAAATGTTGTCTTGAGGGGCTTCACCAAAAACAATAGCCAAGTCAGCTTCCAGATGCCAATCAATATGACTGTAGAAAATCACAGTTGGATTTAGGACTTGGAAATATTGTGAATGATGCAAACCAGTGCAGGAACCAAGCTCCAGGATTATTCTAGACAAACTCATAAGACTTCACAATGGAGAGTGTCAACTTTTCACATACACTGAAGAATTGGAAGGTGACATTACCACCAGCAACTATATTACATTTTGTTGAGCATGGATTGCAGGGGTGTAAACACTACATAATCACATACTGCTGCTGCAGAGGGAAATACAGATTAGGAAATGGAGAAACTATACAGTTGGAAGGATTATGTTGGATTCAGAGTTCAGAACACCTCAGTTGTTGACACACCAACTGAGGTGAGCCTTACCATACACTCATATATATCAAGACTAATGTGCATAGTATAAATGTGTTCAATAAATACTTACTACAATATACAGCCGTTGACACACCAACTGAGTATAATTATGTTCAATAGGTTATTGGCTCCATGCTACTCAGTAACCATTGCAACTTGGACCCACCAAAATAGATCTGAAATTTTCTTTTACATTGACTCCAACTCCTTGAGAATCCAGTATGTCTCACAATCCAACCCTTTTCATCATGCTGGCAGAGAAAAAATTTGACAGTGCAAACTAGTCTGCATTCAAAATGACACTGACCAAGGCAGCATGTGGACACAAATTGCTCAGTTACATTGATGGCAGCATTGCCAACCCTAAAGACACAAAAGAAGCTTCTACCAAAACTGCCTCATAGTGGGGTGCGCAGAACCCCACCACCAAGGAGTGGCTTCAGCATGATGCATATGCATGGAGCATAATTATTCTGAATGTCAGAAACTTGATAGAGGCAAGGATAAAGGTGGACAAATCTGCTGCTGAGGCCTGGTCCTCACTCACCACATTGAACAATGCAAAGACTGACCTTGGCTTGATCCATGCAGAGGAGGAGCTGATGACCATCAAGTATGTTGACAGGTCAAGCATTGAAGCACACTTCAAGGCAATGTGTACAGTCTGGGTGAAAGCAAACAAGCAGGGTGCCAAGATCACTGATAAAAGGTTCCATGCATATATTATTAAATCCATGCTGGCCTCCCGAGCACCTGTGGCAGACGCACTGATAAATGAGGGCTCCCAATGTCATTGTGCAACTGACAATGCACATGCTGCTCCTTTATAAAATGGCTGGTGTATCACCAGCCAAGTCCACCCAGGCTCTGTTCACCCATGTGAGGAAGCAAGGCAGGATGTTGACCTGCACTAACCCAAACTGTAGGTGCACTGGCCACACAATTGATAAGTGCCTTTGACTGGTAGAAGAAGAACCGTACTATGAGCAGGATGCAGAGTGCCCCTGTGCCTATGATGAGTGGTGCAGCACTTGCTGCATCACAGGTGAGCTCCATAATAACCTCAGCTGACAATACAAACAACCTTTGGTGCCTGGCTTTCTCAGCTATTGCAGGGACTGACACTAGTGGTGGGCAGAATGACTTATGTGGACTCCACTACCAATAGGCATTTCTTTGCTGACAGGGCTGATTTTGTCACTTATGGATCTTGTCTCAATTGAGTTGCTTGTTAGAAAAAAAGTGAGGCTAGGGATTGATGAGAAAGGGGTGCTTTATTATGCTTCTGACAAGTGACTTTTGATGCAGTGTCCAATGTTCAGCATAATGTTTGTTGTTGAATTCACTCCCCCCTCCTTGACTGCTTGCATGGCCCACCCACTAGACCAGCCAGCTAACCTGAAGACCTAGCACCAATGTATGAGCCATGTTGCTGAGAGCACAATATGCAAGCTGCTGCACAGTAGCATGGTTGACAGCTTAAGAATTACCATCCACGATGACAACCTCTAGAAAATGTGAGAACTGCATCATGGGCAAACAAATATGCTGACTTTTTGATGCCATGGTGGAGCCTGAGTCTTTACCCTACAAAAGGGCGGTGTTTGATGTGTGGGGCCCTGCTTGTGTTCAGACAACTAGGGGCAAGTCCCTTATGCTAGTAGTGACAGATCAGGCTGGTGCAGACTGTGAGGTGTGGTACTTGTCCCATGAGACCAATGAGGTAACAACGTCCTGTCTTGAGGCTTTTGACATGTGTGTAGAGACTTAGCTTAGCCTACATGTCAAGTGTGTGAAGACAGATAGAAGTTGCAAATTTGACAACAATGTGCAGGATGCATACTGCTGCAAGTGCAGCAGCATATGCTATGAGGAGATGCTCCTTGATCTCTAACTACTATCAACTTTCTGAGGTCCTAGCAGTTTTGGGTCGTAGTTAGCATAAATCTCAGTTTTTCTTCCTCAATATACCATGCACCTGCACCCCTCTTGGGCCAACTAGCCCCCTCTCCTGTCCTCCTTCATCCTCTCTTCTCAAACAGATGTCAATTTCAAGGCAAGCGTTCACAATAGTAAACCTGAGTGGTGCTAGCAATGCAGGGACCCTGGAACAGCTCTGGTCGCTCCCAACTCACAAGAACAGATTCATACCAGCCGTGGACTCTGGCCTGGTCAGAAACCTTCCTGAGGCCTAGAAGTAGCTGGAATCCAAGGAGTGGATACTCACCACGGAGCCTTATGACCACACAAAGTTGGCCAACATCCTGGCCACCACCGCACTGACTTTGAAGCCTTCCAACCTCAAAGCTGTAGCACTTGCAGTAGCCTTTGTACTTGAGGCCAACGTCATGAACAATGTCTCTGGCAGACTGGCAGAGGCCACAGCATCAAAAATGCTAAGTCACTTTGATGGCCTGATGAACAAACTGAATTCTACAGCAGATTTCTTAGCAGCAAACAACTCTAACCAGGCTGCTGACATGCTGATGATGCCCAAAATTGTATCTAGTGGTGTCTAGGTAGGCAGTCACAAGTCACAAGGCATATAGCATTGGGCTCGCTAATTGAGGTGAGCCAAGCAGGGTCCCAGAAAACAGGTTAGCAGAGGACAGCAGTAAGGGAGTAGTGAAGGTAAGCTTAGCGTAGTTGCCAAGTATAGTATGCCTGCCACAGTTGCAAGGCATAAGAATTCCTAGTACACTGGCATAGATCCAGTAGCAAGACAAAGAACACTATACAAAAGTGCACTTGGTGTAGGGTAGACTTATAAGGGACTAAATTGAGCTTTGAAGCCCAAGTGTAAGAGGTGACGGTGAAGATAACTTGTCATTTTGCATGCTATAAGTACAGTATATATAGTAAAGTGTAGGCGAGGTCGCCGTTGGTGACCCTTGAGGTGCTAACATGGGAAACTAGTAAATAAACAGTAGACTACAATCTTTTATATAGGAAAATGTCCATCAGCTCTTAGCGATGCCTAATGGCATCAGTCAAGCTGTTTGCCATGTCAAAAATGCTACAAAGTAAGCATGGAATTGACCAAATGTCAATATAGTAGAATGATGGCGGTTACTAGGGAACGGTGGCAATGCTGGCAAAACCTTGGGGTTAAGAAAATAAATTAGAAAATAAAGTAAATAAATCGAAAATAATGGTGAAAAATATGCCAAGAGTGGGCCAGGGGTTCAAACCTCAGCTTTTGAAGGGGTGGCCGGTAATCCATAGGGCACGCTAACCACTAATCCATGCGGTTGTACCAGGAAAATTGTTAGTACGCCTTTTGATACAACCTGGATCTTATCAATGCTGTCCCTAAAACACATGGTCAAAGCTCTGGAATCTATTTTGGAATCACTAAACTCGGTGGCTTCAAGGCTGGCAGCCAATCCTGCCTCCACCTGTGCCCCCTGTGCCTCTCTCTTGCCCTTGAAGCTGTTTCTTCTCCTGATTTCTTAGTTTGGATTGACACAGCTTCTCAATAGTCATTAGTTAAAAATTAAATTAATTAGCTACTTATGAATCCTTATGTCTTCGAATACATTAAGTTAAAATTTAAATTGGCTACTTATAAATCCTTGTTTTTCTATTAATATGAAGGTAGGCTAGGTAGGCTCCATAATAGTAGACTAACTACTGCCTAGCCCTCTTATGAATCCTAGGAAGTTCCTCCTCCCTCTATTCTGCCTGTGCCCTCCTAGGCAAGCCACAGTCGCAAAGAGTAGGGTAAAGGAGGGACTTTGTACTTTGTACTTCTCCAAAGGACTATTACTACTACTACTACTACTACTACATACTCTTCTGTAGGACTACTCCTCCAAAGAAAGACTACTATTACTACGTACTACTACAAATAGAGGGAGTCAGAAGGAAGGCAGGACTTATCTTAAGGTCCTTTGTCCTTTATCCTTCGGTCCTACAGACGGAAATATTCTATATATTTTTATACTATTACTATTAAAATACTTGCCTTGATAATTATACAGTAATTTCTTCAGCTCTACGGAGAGGTATAAGCTTATTGTTAAAACCTTCTCGATATGGGCACCCCCCCAGACATCTGTCCATCCTTCTTTTGGTTGAGAATTCTGTACTTCCCCCTCCTTACCCCTGCCTATGCTCTAAAAGGATTTATAAGGGACAAAGGTTAAGAAAGAGGGAGGCAAGGATTAATAAGGAAGGAGGATTTAGCCCGCTTTGCCAGCTCTACAGACACCCTCCCTTATGAAGAGCAGCAACTTAGGATTCATATATTCCCCCACTTTCACTTTCCCTATAAGAAGGACCGAAGGAAAGAGGATAAACAAAACAAATAAAAGAGGGATTATGAAGTAGGATTATTTCTGTCTAGGGTCTGTAGGATTCATAAGGATTATTAAGGAAACAGAATTGATAATGGAAAAGGGTTGGGGTCCTAGCTCCCCCCCCCTCTTCTACATAGTACTAGTACTAGTATTAGTATTAGTAAACCCTAAGATTAGGAAGGGCCCCTTCCTTCTTACTTATATAAAAGATGGGTAAGCTAAGGTTATTTTGATGACCAATTCATGCAGTGACAGTATTGACCGCAGGTAGGGCATGAGTATCTGCTTGTGTTTGGATAGGTAGCCATAAAAAGTGTTGCTAGACCATCTTTCTATGGCTTTCATTGCTTTGAAGAGTACTCTCCTCATGAGGTATTTGAGCGTTGATAAGACCCAGGTTGTATCAAGAGGTGTACTAATGATTTTCCTGGCACAACTGCATGGATTAGTGGTTAGCAAGCCCAATGAATTACCGGCCACCCCCCTCAAAAACAGAGGTTTGAACTCTTGGCCCACCCTTGGTGTATTTTTTACCAGTATTTTTCGATTTATTTACTTTATTTTCTAATTTATTTTCTTGACCCTGAGGTTTCGCCAGCGTTGCCACCATTCCCTAGTAACTGCCATCATTCTACTATATTGACATTTGGTCAATTCCATGCTTACTTTTTGGCATTTTTGACATGACTAACGCTGTTAGGCATTGCTAAGAGCTGATGGACATTTTCCTATATAAAAGATTGTGGTCTACTGTTTATTTACTAGTTCCCTGTGTTAGCACCTCAAGGGTCACCAACGGCGACCTCACCTACACTTTACTATATATACTGTACTTATAGCATGCAAAATAACAAGTT
>JAGGAQ010000198.1:0-31923 GCA_017657225.1 Termitomyces sp. T69sscA | reverse complement strand
GCCCCGCTTCGGTCTCCTACGCCTCGCGCTACTCCTGGTGCTCTGTGTTCGTGCACGGTGAATTGCCGTAAGGTGGATTCGCCCAGTAGACTGAGCCCCCGAGGTCAGTGGAACCTGACAGGGGGGTCCAGTCAGGGGTCGCTTCGTGGCAGGTGTCGGCGTGCTTGGTGTAGGCCTTGTTGGCGATGTCAATTTTGTCCCAGAGGAATTGGTGCAGCGACTGGAGATCCTGGGCCACTTTGTGGGCTATGTAGGAGGGGATGTCTCTAAGAGAGAGGGTGAGCTGGGGGTTGTAACATTTATTAGCATAAAAAGGTGACACGCCGGTGGTGGAATGGGGGGTTTTGTTGTAGGTGAACTCTGCCAGGGGCAGTTCTGCACGCCAGTCATTCTGTAGGTAGTTGACATAGAGGCGGAGATACTGCTCCAAGGCCTGATTCACTCATTCAGTCTGGCCATCGGTCTCTGGGTGGTAGGTGGTGGAGAGGTTAGTTTTAATCTCTAGGGCCTTACACAGAGACTGCTAGAACCAGGAGACAAATAGGGGGCCGCGGTCAGATATGATGTCATCTGGGAGTCCATGCTTGGAGAATATGTGTTCAAGGAATAGTTTGGCAAACTCCAGGGCGTTGTCGGTGGTGCAGCAGAGGATGAAGATTGCTTGCTTGGTGAGGCAGCAGACGATGATGAGGATGGCATCGAAGCCCTCCGACTCAGGGAGTTTGACAATATGGTCCATCGAGATGGAGGACCAGGGGCGGCGACCGACCGGGAGGGGCTCGAGAAGGCTGTGGTGGGGAACCTTGGCCTGGAGGCGCGACTCACAGGCCCAGACATACCGGGTAACGTCCTTCTTCATACCTGGCCAAAAGTAAGTCCAGGAGATGAGTTGGAGGGTCTTACAAATCCTGGGGTGCCCACAGAGCTTGTGGTTGTGATGTTGGTGCAGGATGTCTAAGCGGATCTTCTGATGGTCCAGAGCATAGATTCGTCCGTTCCGGAGCAAGAGTCAGTTGTTGGGGGAGAGGGTGAAGGGGTAGTCGTTGTCGGCCTCATCGACAGGGGTGGTTCAGGAGTCATGCTGAGTGAAGAAGGTGTCCTAGGAGGCATTGCGAATTTGGTGCAGGATACCTTCTTCGTTCATAATCAGCACAGCATGAAGGTGTTCAGGTGGGGGTGGAGGCCAGTTGAGGATGGCTTCCACCTTGGCAGGGTCCATGCGAACGCTATCCAGGGTGACAATGACGCCAAGGTACTTGACTTCGGTGGTGTGGAATGAGCACTTCTCTGGTTTGGCGTGTAGGTGGTACTCCCGGAGTTGTTTGAGGACGCGGCAGACATGATTGTGGTGTTCTTCCAGTGAGTTTGAGTAGATGAGGATGTCGTCCAGGTACATGATGACAAAAACATTGTTCATGTCGTGGAAGATGTTGTTCATGAAGTACTGGAAGGTGGTGGAGGAGTTGGTCATACCAAAGAGCATCACTAGATACTCAAAGAGGCCATAGCGGGTGCGGAAGGCGGTCTTCCATTCATATCCTAAGGCTATATGGATGTTGTTATAGCCAGAGTGGAGGTTGATCTTGGTGTAGACTTTGGCGCTACAGAGGCAGTCAACAAGGTCACCAATGAGGGGGAGTGGATAACACTTTTTTTTTGTGACTTTGTTGAGGCCCCAGTAGTCGACGCAATTTTGCGAACAGGACTGGAGCCCCAGCGGCAGAGATCGAGGGTCAAATAAACCCTTTACCGAGCATGTCATTGAGGTAATCTTTCAGTGCGTGGAGTTCAATTTCTGACATATTGTAGATCTTGCCAAAGGGGAGTGGGGTGCCATCTTCAAGGTCGATTTTGTGATCATATGACCGCTGAGGGGGGAGCTCCTTAGCGCTTCCTTCGGAAAACACATCAGCAAACTCATGATACTCCAGGGAAACTACTTTGTGTGATATTTGTTCCTCTGTCTTTAGTTCTGGAGCCATAGTGTCTGCCCCTAGGTGTTCTTCTGGGAGTGCCGGGGAGATATGAAGCTGAAAGGTGGGGGTGCCATCCTGGAGGATACGGGCAAAGAGGGCCAATGATTTTGATATCGAGGGTATCCAGGTCGAGGGGTTTGGAAGGCTGATTTGTGTCACCAGGACCCAGGGTCGTCCATGGGCGAGGGGTGGGGTAGCATGGGCCTTTGTACTTGTTGCAGGGAATGTTGGGGGGAAAGACCGGGGATGCGCTCAGGACGTGTCGAGTAGGAGGGGGCTCACCAGAGTTGTCTGGGGGTGCTATGGGATTGCTGGTGGCTCCAGCCTCGCTGGGGTTGTTAGTGGGTTGGAGGCGGAGGCTGATGGCAGCGAGACAGGCACCGGTCCTGGGGAACTTCATGGTGAGGTCTTTTCAGTTGATGTCAAGGTTGATGTCGCATAGCCAGGGTAGTCCTAGTACGATGGGGATAACCTCCGGGAGTTGTGTGACCAGGAGATGGACCGGGAACTGAAGACCGCTGTCGAGGGTGATGGAGCTGGTGTGGGACTTAGTGATAGGCCTGGCAGTGGTGGGCTTACCATCAAAGAGTTGTAGCTCCATTGGTCTATCAAGGGGGTCATGTTTAAGGTTGAGCTGGTCACTGACAAACGTCCCGGTGGCCCTGCTGTCGACAAGAGCGGTGAGAATCTGAGAAGATTTGCTGAGTCAGGCGTTGAGGACAAACAATCAGGCGGACTTTGAGCAGAGTTGTGGGGGAGTGTGGGGATGGTCGGCAGCGTTGACCGGGGCAGTGACATCAAAGGGGATGGGCTCTGAGGGTTCCATGGCTTGGTGGTCGAAGTGGAGGGTGAGATTCCGCCAATTGATGTGGGGATTGGTGGAGCGGAGCTAGGGGAGACCCAGGATGAGGGAGGCAGAAGCGTGCAGGCAGGTCACGAGCAGCCGGAGGTCTTGCCGCTGACCATTGGCAAAGGTGAGGGTGGTCTGCACGTAGTGGGTGATCTTACCAGCGGAGGTGGAGCTGCCGTCAAAGAGGGTGAGGCGGATGGGAAGGGGTAGTTTCTGAGGGATGGCGGCCAGTGTTGCCAGAGATTTGTTGATGAAGTTGTCGGTGGCGCTGGGTACTGACCGGGGCGGAGGAGTGTGGGAGGGTGGTGTAGAGGAGTTTGGGAGGACTGGGAGGGGAGGTGAGCCAAGAGGGTGTCCGGGGATAGAGCCGTTGCACAAAGGTGTGTAACCAGGGTGGAGAAGACATCGAAGTCCGGTCCGCAATTTAGTGCGTCTTCGTGATCTAAACCGCTGGGTTGTTTTCTATAAACCAGAAGTCACAGTCTTTGCCGTCTATGGTCCACACAGCTCGTCCCACAACCTGGCGTTTAGGGCACTCATTGATGAAGTGACCTTGCTCACCGCACAAGATGCATGCCCCTTCACACCGTCGCTTCTCCTGCATCTCCTCTGGTACGTCGATCCACGGCCGGTTCCTGAACCTATTTGCGCACAGGGCCTCCTCATCATCAGCATAGTCTGGGGTGTCGTGAGGGTCTGTAGGTGAGTCGGGGTCGGCCTGGTTGGGGTCCAGGGCTTCCTGCATATCAGCGGCATTGAGTTGCGTTTGTGGACGGGGTTCTGGAGGTCAGTTGATGTTGGCCAGTCCTTGTTCCAGGGGTGGCCAAGCGGCGGGGTTGGGAAGCGGTGCAGCGCTGGTGGTCCGGTTGCCTGCGGCAACCCCGTTTTGCCAGTTGGAGTTCCCGGAGGGGTTCCAAGGTGCATGGGGTGCCGAGTACTCACTGCAATCCTCCCAATACTGCTGGTTGATCTGGGTGATGAGGGCCTTGTAGCTGTCGTAACTGGGTTGCTTAGGGGTGAGGCAGAGGACATCCTTGATGCGTTGAGGCAGGGCGTGGCAAAGGGCAAACTGGAGGGTGTTGTAGTTCCAGCCGGTTTTGTAGGCCTCCTTCTTAAATTGGACAATGAAGGTGGTGAACCGTTTGTTGTTGTGCATCCGGAGATTGAAGAGGTTGTCCTCCGCCTCCGCTACAGTGTCAAATACTCCAAACTTACTGGAGAACTCCTGGGCAAAGGCCTGCCAATTTGACAGTACCGGGCTGTTGGAGTCAAACCAAAGCAGCGCCATGTAGTGATCAAAGGCAATGCCCTGTAGATACGAAGCGGCGAAGGCCACACATGAGCTCTCAAGTTGGAACATGGTGAGACACTGGGTGAGGAACGTTCTCCATCTGTGGGGGTCGTGGCTGTGGAAGGGTTCGGGCTTCTGGATGTCGAGTTTGCCTTCACGCATCAGCGTGTCATGGATGTCGTCCTGTGGATTGGGGTTGCGGGGCGGGGGTGCTGCGTTGTAGTAGTAATAATAGTGATTTCCCCCGCCACGCTGTGGAGGGAAGGCATCCATCACTGGGCCCCATCCACCAGGAGGTCCGCCATTAGGGGGCCCACCGCTGGGAGGTGGTCCACCGTTGTTCCCCAGGAGTGGTCTCTGAGCCCATTGTGGGGGTGGCAGTCCTCCAGGAGGTGGTGGTCCCGAATTGGCGTCAAAAGGTCAGCCAGGCGGAGGTTCTGGGGGAGCAGGGGGTCGCGGGGGTCCCTGGAAAAGGGGTGGTCAAGGTGCGCCAGGAGCTGTGGGCTGCCAGAGGGGTGGAGGGTTATTGCGGGGAGGAGGTGCATTGCCGCGAGGATAGCACAGGTCAAAGTGGGGGGGACGGTCATGCTGGAATTCTGAGGCAGGAGCTCCACCAGGAGGTGCCGAACCGCCACCGGGGGCCTCTAGCTCATTGATGTAGAAGAGGGTGTGAGTGGAGGCATTGTTGTTGTCAGCGGGCAGAGGTGGGGGAGGAGCATCAGGGCAGGAATTGGTGTCAGCGGGTTGTCCCCATGTGCGGAAGGCACTGAGGAGGGAGTTCACATGGGGGCACACTGAGAGACCAATGGTATAGGCGGTGGGCTGGTCGAAGAGTCCTCTGGTGGGGTTGAGGGCCTTCAGAATGTTGGATGCCATGTTGAGCTCCTCCTGCTGGTGGGGTACTGGGGTGGAAACAGAGTCCCAGGGCTCGATCGGTTCCTCATGTTGCACATGGAATGAGCATGCGGAGTCCACAGGGTCCTCAAAGTGCCGGGGAGTGGGGCTAGTGTGGATCTCGTCCACCAGGGCATGCAGTTCATCCTGGAGGTGGGGATCTACTTGTAGCATGTTTCAGGCGCTTTTAGGGATGGCTCTCCATTGGTAGAGCTCGTGAAATTTGAGGAGGCGATTGGCCCATTGCTCTGAGTTCCCAGAGAGGTCATTGTGTCCTAAGCTAACAAGGAGGGCGTGGGTGCGTCTCGTGAACTCTGCCAGAGATATGCAAAGCAACTGGAGGACCTCATCATGCTGTTGGATATAGGCTTCAATCCTTTGGCAGCCCAGGGGGGAGGAAGGTGTATGGCTAGGGGGCACCACAAGAGGTCGAGGCCAGGGGAGGTAATATGTGTCAGGGTATCCCTGAGGAGGCGGGGGCAGGGCAGGGGCAGGTTGAGCATAGTACTGGCCTGGGGCAAAGAAGGCAGCACTAGCGTGCGCTGGGGCCAATGGTGCCCAGGTGCTGGGTGGTGTCTCCAGCATACCTCTGGGCAGGACCCGCTGATGAGTTCCTGCAGTGGCCTGCAAAGAATCGCGTCGCCAGTCCTGAGGAATACCTTGGCTGATGGAGGAACCATAGGGTACCTGGTTCTGATCCAGAGCCCAATATCTGGGGACAAGAGTGGGGTAATGTTCGATCAGGAGTGCCGGATACAGAGGTTGTGGGGTACTCATGGCATAGTAGTTTTCAGGCACAGGCCTCCCATAAGCATCGGTCTGATAGCTGGTGGGCTGGTAGGTGTGCATGTAAGTGGCCATAGTGAACAGTAGAGTAAGGTGGGGAGTCTTGATATTATGTCAGGTTCCGCTGACCATGGGGGCTCAGTCCACTGGACAAATACCTTACGTGGTGATCACCGTGTTCACAGACGCAGAGCACCGGTAGGGTGCAAGGCATAGGAGACCAAAGCAGGGCAGGGGCGGTATGTAGGGGAGTGCCAGTAGTGCCAGCGAGTGGGCGAGTGCTGGGCAGGGTGGAGGACAAGTGCCAGGGGTAGGCGCAAATTCCAGGGGTACAAGAGGATGGAACGAGCGAGCACTGGTGAGTGAGCAAGTTCCGGGGTTTGAAGAGATACTGGGCACGGGGACTTAGCAAGTCTAGGGGATGGAATAAGGGACGCGGAAATCAGGTGGGCCAAAAGGGGAAAGGGTTGAGATAAGATAAAGGAGAAGGGAACAGATTAAGCTGAGATGGGGAGTCGGAGACAGAAGAGCCAAGAGAACTTAGAGTAGAAAGGAAGAGAAGAGCAAAATAGAATAAATTAGAGGACAAGGCGAGTAGAGACGAGGCAGGGAGACGATACAAGACGAGTACAATAAGAAAAAGAAGCAAGTAGAAATGATGAGACCAGGATGCATGAGAAAACAAGACAGAGACAAGAATACAACAAAACAGTAGGGGGCTACAGTAATATCAAGACTAGAGTACTACTTACTACTCTACGACTTATATACTATGCAGTAGGTAGGCCCCAGGGCTCAGGCCCAGGTTCCAGTAGCAGGTCGTGGCACCGGGGCTTGGGGTGAGACCCAGGGGCCGCACAGGGTGGGGCAAGATTGAGACATGTCATGCAGCGTGGAGGTCTTGTACTGGAAATGCAGAGACACGCGGCAGTGGGGTGGTGAGAGGGGAGCAGGAGCAGGGCGTGGCATGCAGAGGTCAGGTTGGCGGTGATGCGTGATTGTGATGCGTGATGGAGGTCTTGGCATGGGCCGAGGGTGACAGATGGTGCTGGCGCTGATGTGGCGGCTAGGGGTGGTGTGATAGCCGAGACCGGCGCTGATGTGGCGGTCACACCGGTGATGGCCGGGGGATGCCGCAAGTGGCAGTGGCTGGTGGCGGTGACAGGCGGTGATGGGTGGTGATGGCCAGGGGCTGCCAAGGAGGTTGGCCAGGTAGCAGTCTGAGCTTGGAGCGGTCGTGGGGGTCGTTTTGGGAGGGTTGGAGTCCCGGGGGTCGGTGGCGGGTCATGACAGTGATGTGAGGGGACATGTATTTTGTGTGGTGAGCAAGGTCATTTCATCAACAAGTGCTCTAAGCACCAGGCTGTGGGACGAGCCGTCTGGACCATCAACAGCAAAAACCTTGACTTCCAGTTTACAGAAAACAATCCAGTGGTTTAGATCTCAAAGACACACTAAATCGCAGTTCACAGAAAACAATCCAGTAGTCTAGATCTCAAAGATGCACTAAATTGTGGACTGGACTTCAATGTCTTCTCCACCCCAGCTACACACCTATGCACAATGGCTCTATCCCCAGACACTCTTTTGGCTCACCTTCCTTCCCAATTCTTGCACTCTCCTCCTCTGCACCACCCTCCCCTCCTCCTCCGCCTCTGTCAACACACTGGTCGACAGCGGTGCTACCAACAACTTCATTGACAAATCTCTAGCGGCAATTGCTGCAACACCTTGGAAACTACCCATCCCCATCCACCTCACTCTCTTCAATGGCAGCTCTACATCTGCCAGTGACAGCACCCACTACATGTAGACCACCCTCACCTTTGCCAACAGTCAGCAGCAAGACCTCTGGTTGCTTGTAACCTGCCTGCACACCTCAGCTCCCCTCATCCTGGGCCTCCTCTGGCTTTGCTCCATCAACTCCCATGTTGACTGATGACATCTCACCCTCCACTTTGACTGGCAAGCTCCAGAGCACTGGGAGCCCATTCCTTTCAATGTTACTGCCCTGGTCGGTGCCGCCAACCACCCCACTCCTCCGCAGCTCCACTTGGAGTCTGCCTGATTGTTCATCATCAATGCCTGACTCAGCAACTCCCCACAAGTCTTTACCACCCTCATCAACAGTGGGGCCACTGGCATGTTTGTTAGTAACCAGCTCAACCTCACCTATAACTCCCTCAATAGACCTTTGAAACTACAACTCTTTGATAGTAAGCCCACCACCACCGGGCCTATCACTAAAACACACTCCAGCTCCCTTGCACTTGACAATGGTCTATGGTTCCCAGTCAACTTCCTGGTGACAGAGCTCCCAGAGACCACCCCCATTGTGTTAGAGCTACCCTGGCTACATGATATCAACCCTGACATTGACTGGAGGGACCTCATCATGAAGTTCCCTGGCACCAGTGCTTGTCTCGCCACCGTCTACCTCCATCTCCAATCCACTGATGAATGACCCCAGCAAGGCCAGAGCTACCGGTGCTCTGACAGAACCCCCGGACAACTCTGGCAATTCCCCTCCACCTTGATCTACTCTGGGCACACCTCCAACCTTTCCCTCCAACATCCTCTGCAACAAGTACAAAGGCTTCAACTACCCCACCCAGCATCTCTAGACGACCCCAGACACCGATGACATGGATCAGCCATCTAGTCCCCTTGAACTCAGAAGCCCCTGACATCAAAATCATTGGCCTGGTCCTCTTTGCCCACATCATCCAAGACAGCACCCCCACCTTCCAACTCCACATCTCCCCTGTGCTCCCAGAAGAACACCTTGGCACAGACACCACCACTCCAGAACCAAAGACAGAGGAACAAATGTTATACAAAGTAGCTCTCCTGGAGTATCATAAGTTCACTGACATGTTCTCTGAAGGAAATGCCAAGGAGCTCCCTCCACACTGGTCATATGACCACAAAATTGATCTTGAAGACAGCACCACACCCCCCTTCAGCAAGATCTACAACATGTCAGAAGTCAAACTCCACATACTCAAAGACTACCTCAATGACATGCTTGGTAAGGGTTTCATTCAGCCCTCAATCTCCGCTGCGAGGGCTTCAGTTCTATTTGCAAAAAAGAAGGACAGTTCTCTATGACCTTGTGTCGACTACTGTGGCCTCAACAAACTCACCAAAAAAAACTGGTATCCACTTCTCCTCATTAATGACCTTGTTGACTGCCTCTGCAGCGCCAAAGTTTACACCAAAATTGACCTTTGCTTCAGCTATAACAATGTCCACATAGCCCCAGGGCATGAATGGAAAACCACCTTCTGCAACCACTACAGCCTCTTTGAGTACCTTGTGATGCCCTTCAGTATGGCCAACTCCCCCGCCACCTTCTAGTACTTCATGAACAACATCTTCCATAACATGAACAACATCTTTGTCATCATGTACCTGGACAACATCCTGATCTACTTGAACTCACTGGAAGAGCACCATGACCATATTTGCCATGTCCTTGAACGACTCTGAAAGTACCACCTACACGCCAAACTGGAGAAGTGCTCATTTCACACCACCAAAGTTGAGTACCTTGGCATCATCATTACCCCAGACGGCATTTGCATGGACCCTGCTAAGGTGGAGGCCATCCTCAACTGGCCTCCACCTCAGAACATAAAAGAGGTGCAGTCCTTTCTTGGTTTTGCCAACTTCTACCACTGGTTCATTGATAATTACTCTAGGATCACCAAACCCCTCAACCGGCTTATGAGAAAGGACACTCCATGGAACTGGGACAGCAAATGCCAGAGCATATTCACCCTCCTCAAAGAAGCCTTCACCTCCACCTCCATTCTCTGCCACTTTGACCCCACCCTCCCTATCATCCTTGAATGCAATGCCTCCAACTGCACCATCGCTGGTATACTCTTGCAGATGGATCCTGGTGGTGATGAGCTCCAGCCTGTTGCCTTCTACACCCACTTGATGATCTCTGCAGAGCTCAACTACAACATCTATAACAAAGAGCTCCTTGCCATTGTCAAAGCCTTCAAGCAGTGGCAGGCCTACCTTGAGGGTGCCCCACATTGAATTCAAGTCTACTCAGACCATAACAACCTCCAATACTTCACCACAACTAAGCAGCTTAGCCACTGCCAAGCCTGCTGGTCAGAAATCCTTTGCAAGTACAACTTCACCATACACTACTGCCCTGGCTGACTTGGTGCCACGCCCAATGCCCTCACCTGGAGACCAGACATGTACTCCAAGAAGTTGTTCAAGGCAGAGCACAATGCCTTCAACCATCAAATGGTAATCCGACCCGAACATCTTCATGCTGTGCTGATTATGAACAAAGAAGGTATCCTCCACCAAATTTGCAACACCCTCTGGGACACCTTCTTCACTCAGCCCGACTCCCGGTGCACTCCTGCAGACAATGCCAACACCCTCAGCCCCTTCACACTCTCCTCAGATGACCGACTCCTGCTCCAAGACAGACAAATCTATGCCCCAGACCGCAAAACAATCCGCCTCAACATCCTCCACCAACACCATGACCACAAGCTGCACAGACACCCCAGGATTTGTAAGACCCTTCAGCTCATCTCCCAGACTTACTTTTGGCCAGGCATGAAGAAGGACATTACTCACTATGTCCAGGCCTGCGAGTCATGTCTCCAGGCCAAGGTTCTCTGCCACTGCCCCTATGGTCTCCTCAAGCTGCTCTCTGTCAGTTGCCACCCCTGGTCCTCCATCTCGATGGACCAGTCAAGCAAGTGATCACTGGTCACACTGGGGCAAAGAAGCAGGTGCCAGGGGCAAAGAGAGAAGTGGAGGATGAGTGCCAGGTGAGCACGAGTCCCAGGGATGTGAGGGCAGTGGGGGAGATGAGCACCAAAGGGCGAGCGAGTCCTAGAGCTGCTGATTAGATAGTCAGGGCAAGCAAGGGGACTTAGCAAGTCCCGAGGTTCAAGATAAAGGAGGCAGGGATCTAAGCAAGCTGGAAGAGGAAGGAGTCAAGACTAGAGAGGGAAGAGGAACAGAATGAGTCAAGACGAAGGCAAGAGACAAGACAGTAGAGAGGAGACTTAGAGACTTGAGGCAAGAAAGAGAGATGAAGCAGAGTTAGATTGGAAGTATGAGACAAATAGAAACAAGTAGAACAAGACAAGACAAGACGAGTATGATACGGAAAAAGATAAGTTGAAAAATGGAAACCAGGACATGTGAGACTAGAGACAGAGAACAAAATGTGAAACTAGAGACAAAGTACAGCAATATCAAGACTAGAGTACTGGATGCTAGTCTATGACTTATATACTGTATGGTATGTAGGCTCTGGAGCTCAGGTCTGGCAAGGCGGCAGCAGTGGAGAATGCATGTTGTACGGTGCAAAGGAGGCTCTTTAAAGGAAGGTCTTGCTTTGGGAGCATGGAGGCATGGAATGGCAGAGAGGCAAGGAGGCAAGCAGGAGTGGGGTGTGGCGTGCAGGAGTCAGACCAGTGATAATGCATGGTCCTGATGCATGATGGGCATCTTGGTGGTAGTCGGGGAGGGTTTGGCACAGGCCAGGAGGAGCGCCGGAGGTTGCTGGTGCTGGCACTGATGTAGCGGCTGCAGTTGTGGAAAGCACTGGGGATGGTCAGGGCCAGCGCTGATGTGGTGGTCATTGACAGTGATGGTTGAGGGGTGCCAGAGGTGGTGGTGGCTGGTGGTAGTGATGGCCAGTGATGGCCAGGGCTGCTGAGGTGGCTGGTTGGGTAGCGATCTGGGCCTGGAGCAGTCGTGGAGGTTGGTTTGGGGAGGTTGGAGTCCTGGAGCTGGGGCTAAGTGCTGGAGATCAGTAGCAGGTCGTGACAATTTCTAGAGGTCATTTTTTTTGGGTGACCTTTAGAACATCCTGCACTTCTCATTTGAGCATTGATTAAGGTTAAACTCAGCTCTGGTCATCCTGTACAGTTGTTCTGATGCCTCTGCCACCCATTGATGCACCGCACTAAGCAGCAGAAACCCTCAGACTTGTTCTCTTTGGATTCCCCTCTGCCAGGTGATTCGTTATCATTGTACTATTCATTATTATTCCTAATATAACTCTGGGTTCTCTTCTGCTAATTGTGTGACTAAGCTGCAACTTCCAGAAGTCACCCTTGCAACATCACTGAAGCATGAGCATTGAACCAGCAATAAACTTAAAACCATCCAGGTCAACAATGGGCAGGAGTGGCTGAATCACCTATGGCATGGATATTGCTGCAATACTGGCATGTCCTTACACCAGTAGTCCCATATGCCCATCTGCAAAATGGAGTTGTTGAACAGTTCATCTGTACAGTATTCAATGGAGTAAGATGCCTACTAGCTAAGAGTAACCTTCTCAAAAGCTTGTGGGCTAAAGCAGCATCCACAGTCATCTACATCAAGAGCCAACTGCTGTCAACATGTCACTCAGACATCATCTCTGAAGAGAAGTGGTCAGGAAAGAGGCAGGATATGAGTGACTTATGGCCTTTTGGCTGCATTCACTATGCAAGGATCCCAGAAAAACTCATCCAATCCAAGCATGATTCAAGATCAATTAAGTATGTTATAGTAGAATACTTGAGCCATGGCTACTGCCTCTATAACAGGTCAAACTGATTAATTGTCACTAGCCAAAACGTTGTATCTGAAGAGGGATTAGGCCATCAAACAGTGAATATCCCAAACAAAGACAGCCTTGAATCATCCACCTTGGTAGCCATGAACCTCATGGTGCCAGCCATTTCCTCACCCAGGCAGCAGATTGCAGCCCACATCTACCTATCTGACAAGCCTCTGCATGACTTACTTGAAGCGATCAAAGCATTGATCGAGGTCTATGTAAGCAAACCGACCCTCACTTAACCCTGGACGCATCACGTCACCCTCGCTCATATCACATCGCTTTGTCGTCGACAGACAATGGCTCCATTGTTCCTTCTCATTCTCACTGTTATGGACATCGTATTTAATTCAGCTATGCTATCCCTGACCCTCGTCCTGCTTCTTTCTCACTACTCATGTAGAGCTCATCAGGTCGGCATTATTTACGTCCTGCTTCTTTCTCACTACTCATGTAGAGCTCGTCAGTCCTTGGACTATGGCCCCCTTTTTTTCTCTCTCCCACCCCTCATTCCACTTACCCCTCTCACTTTATCAATTTGCTCATTCTTTCGTATTTTCACTCTCATGTTGCTTAGCACTTGTCTTGTATTTACTCGCCCGTGCCGGCTTGAGTGTGTTTTCCAACCTGGGATTCATGCAAGAGAGCAAGGGCGACCAAATATATCATATTTGCTCGTGCTACAACGACTGGCGTGTCTAACCGTGCCTCATTGCCACTCGTCACCATCAACCATTCTGCCATTCTCTCCTCCATCCTCGTCGTGAGCCAAGCATAGAGAGCTCAATTGGAGGGGTGACAGAACTAGGGTCACATGTTCCCATTATATCCCCTGTCTTTGAATGATCCACTAGGGCAACTCAGCCTACACCCATGCTTATAGATGTATAAGAGTTGCTTCTTGGACAATCTGCAGCCAGAAATGCAGAGGAGGAGTGGGCAGAGGGAGAAGATGCCTCCGAAACCCTTTCAACCACAACCACAGCGTTTGCTTTTCTTGCTTCAACTAGGATGAGACTTGGATGTACCATCACAAAGCTACTGGGAGGCTATAAGACAGTTGGAACCATGGATTCCTATGATGAATGCAGAGTTAAAGGTGATGGAGGAGAAAAAAGTCTTGGAGGTAATTGATGCCATGGATATACTTAGCAGGAAGAAGGTGGTAGACTGTACATGAGTATATGCAAACAAGTATAATGTAGAGAGAGAGAGATCATGAAGTAGAAGGCATGACTGGTTGCTAAGGGATACACTCAGGTTCAGGGAAAAGACTACAATGAGACATACACATCTGTGGTGCATCTGAAGTCCATGAAGATGATGGTGGTGATTGCTGCTGCCTTAGGTATGCACATTTAGCAGGTGAATTTTGTGTCTGTGTACCTGAATTGTAAACTCAAACACACTGTTTTCATGAAGCCATCACTAGGTTTTTGAGAAGGGGAGAGTAAGGCCTTGCACCTCAAGAAAACCTTATAGGGCAGCCAAAACTGTGGCACAACCTTGACTGGACATATGATGAACTTGAATACCTCATGTCATGCACCAATAGCTGTGTCAGATATAAGCAGGTTGCAGTTGAGCATACTATTATAGACATGTCTAAATCAGTAAAAAGATGTGCAGCCATATAGGCATTACTTTTTCTAGCTCATCATCCATGGCTATTGGATGGAAAGCAATGTTGCATTTTTTTCACTATTTTAAGCAGTTTAGTGGGGAGGCCTTCTTTTTTGGCAGTGTCAACTGTTATGTCTTGCAAGAAGTAGTTGATTAGGATTATGTTGTCACTTTCTAGCTTCCAGGCTAGTTTTATGATGATTATTTGATCTACTACTTGGGCCTATTTTGATCTTTCTAACCCTAGTTCAGAAAACTCTGGGCTTTCATAATCTCTATGGCCTTGTTTCTTATTCAAACATCCAGGACTTTCTATCCTCCCTCTTCTATGAGTGTAAGGGTGACCTCCAGGAGTTGTGGCTCAATCACACAACTAGTAGAGGGAAATTTAAAGTTATATGAGGAATGATAATCAACAATACAATGGTAACTGATCACCTAGCAGAGGAAGATCCAAAGAGAACAAGTCTAAGGATCTCTGCTGCTTGGTGCGGCACAGGCATGAGAACAACTGTACAGGTGACTAGAGCTAACCTTAATCTTGGATAATGCTTGAACAGGGAGTGCGGGAAGTACTGGGGGTTTTCTATAAAGGAAATGACCTCTGGCAATCCCTGAGGGTCTAGAACATGCCCCAGGTCTAGAGCGAGCCCCAGGGGTCCTGGGGAGTGGCATAGGAGGTGGGCTGAGGTGTAGTGAAGTGCCAAAAATGGAAGTCACATGGAGGTCCCCTGATGATGGGGAGTCTCAGCATATTTAGTCCTATCATGGGTTTTGCTTCTGTTTGCTATATAGAATTTCCTATTGTTTTTTCTAGAAAGTCTTCTATTTGTTTGGGCATTTCCTACATCTTGCTCTGTATTGGGTTCTACCTTCTACCACCATTGTGACTATCAGCCTCCATCCTTCTATTGTTGGGTTTTTTTCCCACAATTTTAGGTCCCTGGTTACCACTTCTAGTGTAGGGTCCAGATGCTGGCATTCTTTATGCCATTTTCAATGAAGGCCTCAAGTAAGCATGTTACTTTGCCATCTTTAGCCATTTTAATGTCTTCTGGTATGATTGGGCTGTCAGATTTTGTCTTTTTTGTCAATATCACAGTCCTTCTGTACTCCTGTGTTTTCACTGGGACAACAACTTTTTTTGATATGTTGAATTTTGCCCCAGAGACTTTGCACCATTGCTTTAGGATGTCTTTTAGATCTGTAAAACTGTTGTTTTCTGCAAAGTAGACTGTTGTGTCATCTGTGAAGAGTGTAGCAATTATTTGTTCTATGTTTTTGTTTAAGGTCAGTCCTTCTAGTTCTAGATCCTTGAGCATCTGTGCTAAGGATTTGTCTCCTTTCTTGTAGTTGTTCATGATAATCCCTCACTATTTGGGCTATCTTTAAGGATCTTCCTTAAAGCCTGTCTATGTTTGGATGGGGTTTTTGTAGCACAGCAAATATGTCTTGTGTTTTCTTTTGCTGGTTAATGTTTTTAACTCTCTTGTTGTATATTGCAGCTTCTTCTCTCCTTGTGTCTTTGTCAAGTTAAGTGTTGTTTATCACTCTCTTTCTGTCTTGAGTTAGCACTGCTATTTCCTTCATTATCCTTGGTTTCAGGGCTTTAGAATTGTTCCTGGTCTCTTCTATGACTGCTTATTTAGAGTCCCTGCAGGTGGCTTGAAATTCAGCAGTTTCTTGTCTTTGGTGATGAGGGTTGGCATGGCATATCTGCTTTCATCTATGTATGATATTGTCAGGGGACTTCCATTTTTGGCACTTCACTATGCTCCAGCCCACCTCCTACGCCACTCTCTGGGACCCCCAGGGCTTGTTCTAGATCTCCAGAGGTAGTTTCCTTTTTAGAAAAACCCAAAAACTTCCCACACTCCCTGTTCTAGCATTATCCAAGGTTAAGGTTAGCTTTGGTCACCTGTACAGTTCTTCTCATGCCTCCACCGCCCAATGATGTGCTGCACCAAGCAGCAGAGATCCTTGGACTTGTTGTTCTCTTCAGATTTCCCTCTGCTAGGTGATTAGTTACCATTGTTGTTGAGCCACAATTTGTCACCCTTACAGATATCTAGAGGCTTATAATTGTTGCCAACATTATTGAGTCATCTGTGTTTATGCCAGTTCTTGCAATGCTCCAGTCCCAGCTGTATGGATGGAAACAGGTTTCCATTTATATATATTCTGTCAATGTTTGACTGAATTTGTATATTTGTCATTTGGAAAGGGTAATCTAGGTTTGAAGAGTTCTCCCTCCACCATCCACCTACAAAATTAAGGTGGGATTTTAAGGAGATGAGCACTTCTACTGTCTCCACTGAATCTGTGTGTGTGGGTAGGCAATCCACCACTTCTTCTACCATATTCATGTCCCCTAGCATTTTCTTTGTTTCTATATGTAATGGTCTGGTTTTCCAGTTTGCTTTTATTCTTGTTCAGAATTTCTTGTTGTCCCTTGGATTATTTGATGCACATACATTTAGGCAGCTTAGCATTCTGTCATTGTACCATGGGATTTCAAAGGTTATGGCTCTTCCAGGCTCCAATGTTTTGGATTTGATTTTCTTGAATCTTGCTAGGTAATTACTTGTAATGAAGCCAACTCTCATAGCATTTGGTCTGTCTGGATCTGAGCTTATGTAGAAACTCGCTTGTCTATTGAAGAATAATTTGTTGAGTTCTTCTTCTCTCCTTTTGCATATGTGTATTTCTTGAACTGCAAAGATATCAATTTTTTCTCCTCTCCTCAGTTGGTAGAGTTCATTTCATTTTGATTGGGTGGATTCTAATTCTCCTCCTTTTATGTTAGTGAAATGAACCTAATTGCCCCTCTTTTATTTCTGTCCTTTTGGTTGCATTTGTTTGGGGTATTTTCTTCCTCTGTTGTTTCCTCATCACTTGCTGGATCTTGTTTGAACTCCTCCCATGCGTGTGCTTGGAATTGCTGCAATCCATCACCAAACCCTCTTGGACCATCATCAGGGTCATAAATGATTGGTTTGGCTGTAGACCTCTTCTGCTCAAGCAGAGAAGTATCCATTGCCATTGTTTCTCTCTGTATGTTGTAATTGTGTATTTGTTGTGTCAGGACACACATCAGGCATTTTATTGCCTTCCACTTGAGCAGGTCTACTGCACAGCATAATCCCAGTAAATATGGTGCCACCTAAGTTTGTCCTGTCCCAGTCAAGGGGTCTCACTAGGATATTCTTGCTCCATTTTTGACTTTTGTGAGTTGCTGGTTATGTATTCCACATCATACATCCTTTTATTTCCTTCTTTTCCTACTACTATCTTTCCTGTAATTATTCAGTAGGTTTATGTTTAGTGCATATATATTTGTGTGTTATATCTACTTGTTATACTTTTTGTCTAGTGTTATTTCATAATGACTGGAGGTTACAAACTCAGCTGTTTCCTCAATTTATTCTGTCACACTGTTTCCATACCTCCATTGAAAGTATTGAATTCACATTGAAAAGGGTTGTGATCTGCTCCTTTGCATTTAAAGCAGTGAAGGCAGTTCCCTTTTTTAACAAGTGTTACTGTTCCATAGTCTATATCAATGAATTCCATTTCATGTAGGTATTGGAGGATTGCAAAATATCCAGTCCAGGTGAAGGGGGAAGATTGTCTGAAGAAAACATTCCAGAGCAGTTTCTTTGATTTAGAGGATGTTGTGTACTTGACCATTTCTTCTCCCTTTACCAGCTTGTCTTTGAGCATAAGGATGATGTTCATGGCCAGTTTCATGTTATGCTGGGAGGTGTTGTTGTTTATAAGTCTGCTCTTTAGGAGAGCAATGCTTTGGATTTGCTCAGGGCTTTCCTCACAATGTTTGTTGCCATCTCTTTTGCCTTGCAGATGGCTTCTGTCACAATCTGCCAACTATCTCCAATACTCAGCCCTGGTCCTGGGACTTCCACCTCCCTAAAATAGCCCTACAACATCTGAGGCCCAGACTGCTACATGACCGATCCCTCAGCAACCATTACTGCCACCCCCCCCAGCAGCCTTTGGCCATCACTGGCCATCACCACCACCAGCCACCACCACTCCCAGCACTCCTTGGCCATCACTGCCCACTGCCACCACATCAGCGCTGGCCCTGGCAATCCCTGGTGCTTCACTTGTCTGCAGCCACCACATCAGTGCCTGCCCCAGCAACCTCTGGCACTTTTCCTGGCCCATGCCAAAGCATCCCCTGGTCCTGGCTTTCACCAAATGCCCATCATGCATCACAACTACGCATCACCCCCAGTCTGACCTCCATGCTCTATGCCCCTCCTCACTTGTCTTGTACTTTATTCAATCTATTCTCTTCTTCTTTCTCTTTTTGCCCCAAGTCTCTAAGTTTCTCTCTCTCTTCCATGGAACCTGACAGCTTCCTTTGTGCAGATGCTGAGAGTGAACCCTTCTAGCATGATAAAAAAGCTTGGAAGTGGGGGATAGTATAGGAGGATGAAAGCAGATGAATCATAAATGGAGATGATAGCATGGTTAAGTAGGATTCTGTTCACTCTTTTTGATATGAATTTAAGGAAGTGGTATAGGGAGTTTTGCTTAATGTCATGGAACCTTGAGCTTAATTCTTTGTCCTGCTAGGGAGTAGACAGTTTTGCCCTTTCTCCCATCACCTTCTGAATAAGTTCCCTGAGTTTTATTGCTTATAGCCATCAGATTTATAGTTTTGCTGGCCTGTCTGTCTCTGATTCATAGTTTAGGATCAAGGTACATGTTGAATATACTTCTCTGCTTGGAAAGTAGGTTGAACCAGGAAGGTATTAATAGATGTATCATCAGAAATCCTCTTACTAGAGTGGGGGTGCAGGGGGAGGTTGGAATGAGGGGCCTGCCTGAGTGAGTGGGGGGTTGGCTAAGGGCTTTTTAGTGTGTTTGATGATCCAGATGAGGTTAGCCTTGTGCATGGGGGTAGTTTGTTGTCCTTCGGTTATGCTGGTGGAGAGTGTTTGTAGGGGGGTTTGATTTACCATTTTGGTGTCTCCATCCATGTCCTGGGTCATGTCACTTGAGATCAAAAGCTATGCTATATTTAGTGAGAGGGATAGCTAGTGGGGGTGGGTTTTGGACTTTGCCATCCAATTTGTCCATGTTTGAGGCTGACTTGGGGTTCAATATGTGGCAATGCTTCTTATTGTGGCTTCTTATGCCTTTCTGTTTTTTTGGGCTGGCTAGCTGTCAGTGTTTTCTTTGGTCATCTGCTTGGAGCATAGATTAGGATGGGGGGTGTCAGGTGTGTTTTGTTTTATGCCATCTATCTGTGTACCTGAGTAGTGTTTAGCTGCTACTATAATAGCCTTTTCCACATTTGGATGTTGGGTGGCACATTTTTGTGAGATGAGTTCATAATTTGATTGACTTGCTATAAGAGGTTTCTTTCAAGAAAGTTCAGTTTTGTTGTCAACGAGTGGAGGGCTTGGGGTGTTTCTCTGGGTTCATCTTGGCAGTGTTGCCCTTCTTCTTGAGCCAGCACTTGATAGAGGAAATGTGGAGAAGGGCCCAACTCTGCATGTTAGACAGCTTCTTGGTTAGAGGTATAAGGAGGCAGACCAGTGTGTTAAGCCTTGCCACTGCACCAGGGTTAGTGGTGCTTGTATGCAATTGTAACTTACTTGCTCAACATATTGTCAATTTCCAAATCAACTTTATAATTCTTTTTCAAACTAGTTTAATGTACAGTTTGGATACATTGTTAACTCACTAATCAGCTTTTTGAATTTTCTTGAAAGCAATTGCAACTTACAATCTGGACATATTCTGAACAAATCAATTAACTTTTCAATTCTCTTTGCAACTTATCATCTAGACACATTTTCATTACACCAGTTTGCTTTCTATCTTTCAATTTCCTACAAATCAAAGCAACTCACTGATGAGACACATTTTTTTTTAAATTTGCTAATGAGCTTCTTAGCCTTCACAAAAGCTATCAAAAACTCACTGTCTAGTCACATTCTTAATTTACTAATCAGATTTTTCATTCTGCACAAAGGCTATCACAATTTACTTCCTAAATACATTATTAATCCATTGATTAACCTTACAATTCTTTGAAAGTTAGTGCAACACATCATTTAAACACATTTTCAATTCTCTTAAAAGCTATTCAAACTAATTATTTAGCCACATTTTTGGTTTAATAGTTATGTCTATACTGAAGCACATGTAGAGTTGCTAGATAATTCCTCTGGAAGGAACTGAGGAGTACATAGATTTATTTCCTCAAAATCTTGAGCTGGAGCTACAGAAATACATGAAACAGAAGAGAAGCAGAAGCTTCATGGGCTCAACAATAACACCAATGAGCTTGATGTAGTATAATACTCTGGCTGAAATTGCACCTCAGCAATTGACAAAGCTATAGATGTGTTGAACACATCAAAGAATTCCAATGAGTCTTGCATACTCATGCTGCCATTGCTGGTGCAATCATGGAATATCCTCCTGTGTAAGGCCTTGGGCCTTTGCTTTGCCTTTCCTATGTTTTGTATGTGGTTGAACCTTGGGTTCAAATCTGTCCTACAGTGCACATAGGTGCACCTGACTTGTGTCCTCAATATTCAACCCTACTATAGGCTGTGATGCTCAGCTTGGTTGTTTCAACGACTGCACATTCATTGCTCTGAGCAATACACCATTGAAGTTAATTTCCAATGGTTTCAAGATTTCATCCTTTGACAGTTGTCACTAGACCTCCCCTTGGACTCAACTAGAATTAACATATCTGTATGCTACTATGGAGGCTACTACCTCATTCCATTCTGGTAGCATCTGTGGATCGTATGCCCACTGGACATCCAGTGGCGGCACTGGTCGGTCCCACAAGGACCTTATACTCTGCGCCATACTGCCTGTGCTTGCAGCTACCTGCCACTTCTTGTCCTTGTCAGTAACGAGATCTTCCAATTTCACTTTGGAGCTAGTTGGTTAACATTCTACTGACTTCTGAACCTGTCATCAATGACAACTATCCCTAAGTGTATAATGTAGTTCTGGCTTTCTGGTCTCTTTCCTTCTAGCCATACTGTCAGGTTCTGCTGACCACAGGGGCTCAATCTACTGGGAAAATCCTGACGTGGTATGCACAATGCCCACAAATGCAGCGGTATTGTCAGGAGCATGGAGCATAGGAGACTGAGGCAGGCCAGGGAGATGAGTGGCAGTTGAGCAAGGGATCACTGGCCACACTGGGAAAGGAATACAAGTGCCAAAGATGAGGAAGGAGGGGTGGAAGACAAGTGCCAGAGTTAGCACAAGTCCTGGGTGCAAGAGGAGAGTTGGAAGCAAGCACTGGTGTGCGAGAGAGTCCTAGGGCTGATGAGTAGATAGCCAGGCTGAGCAAGGGGACTTAGCGAGTCCTGAGAGGCACAGGGGTCTAAGCAAGCCAAAAGGAGAAAGAGTCAAGATAAGATAGTTGGAAGGGGAAATAGAACAAGTTGAGACAAAGGTGGGAGACAAGAGAATAGAGACAAGACTTAGAGACTTGAGGCAAAAAAAAAGAGATGAAGCAGAGTTGGATTGAGAGTATGAGATGAGTAGAGATGAGTGGAAACAAGATGAGACAAGATAAGTATGATACAAAAACGAGATAAGTTGAAAAAATGGAAACCAAGACATGTGAGACTTGAACAAAATAGAGACAAAACATGAAACTAGAGACAAGAAGTACGGCAATATCAAGACTAGAGTACTAGTTGCTACTCTACAACTTATATACTGTATGGTACATAGGCCCCAGAGCTCAGGTCTGGGTCCCAGTGACGAGTCATGGTGCTGGGGCTTGAGATGAAGCTCAGAGATTGTGCAAGGTGGCTGTGGGGGTTGATGCATGTCATGTGGCACAAAGGAAGCTCTTGAAAGGAAGGTCTTGCTTTGAGAGCATGGAGGCATGGAATGGCAATGAGGCAAGGAGGCAAGCAGGAGTGGGGCATGGCATGTGGAGGTCAAATGGGGAGCATCAGCACGAGCTGGGGAGGAGTGCCAGGGGTTGCCAGCGCCGGCGCTGATGTGGCAACTGCAGTTGGGGGAGCGCCAGAGATAGCCAGGAGTGGCAGTGGCTGGTGGTGGTGATCACCGGTGATGGCCAGGGCTGCCGAAGTGGCTGGTCAGGTAGCGGCCCAGGCCTGGGATAGTTGTGGAGGTTGGTTTGGGGAGTGTCAGGGGACCTCCCTTTTACATCCTTTTTCCCTCAGTCATGTTTCACTTTCACCCAGTTCCTTTGCCTTTCTTCTCAACTTGTCAAGTTCCTCATTGGTTGGACCATGGAAAACTACTGCCTTATTGGACATTCCTCTTTGGCTGGATGGACTCACAGCCACTACTGGCAAAATTGTTGGCATACAATTTGCGGTCATGTGGCATGTGCATGACTTCTGCATGTGCTCAGATCATGTGACCATTGCTGTGACATGACCATGACATGACCATAACCTGTGACTGTTCCATCAGAAATGTCACACATTGTGACACATGGGCGTGACATGTGATATGTGACCAGTCATGTGACCTACTGTTGACTATTTTCTGTTGTCTGGCAGAGTGACTCCTTAGACTTGTTCTCTTTGGATTTCCCTCTGCTGGGTTAGTACCCTACTAGCTATTTGTGACCTACTTTGAATATACTTTGGATTTCTCCCTGCCAGCTGTGTGGCTGAGCCACAGCCTCCAGAGGTCGCTCTTACAGGGAGGTTGGAGTCCTGAGGCCAGGACTAAGTGCCAGAGATTGGTAGCAGGTTGTGACACATACCTGGCTGTTCTCCCATCTCCAGAGTTTCCTGAAACTCTTTTTCCATCATCAATATCGCTGGTGACCCAGTCAGTAGGCTGGCCATAGGCACTGCCTCATTCTCCACCTCTTCCACCATCACAACTTCACGACCTTCAAGTCATTTACGATTTTCACAATTGTGATGTTTTCTGTCACACAATACCATTGCAAACAGCCATCTGTGTCCTTGAGGACAACCTTTCTGCCCTAACAGGCACTCTGTTCACTACAACAATGTTGTTGACAAAATCCAGCATAACCTTGTTCTTATGCATTAGTGATCAAAATTTGCTATATCCATATATTCCTTTGTCAAAGTTCCCGACATCCTGACCTTGACCTCCATGCCAAGCTGTACCATTGCATGGCTACCCACAGTCCCCAGCTCAAGCATTAATGGCTTTTCCAATGCATGAATGTGAATGGCATTAACATGAGCAAACTGGGGTGTGATCCCAGTGGTGGTACTCCCTGAGTCCCACAAGGTCCAGGCAGAATGTCCATTCACATCCACATATGTTACTAAGCACTCCTTCTCCTAAGGAGTATACTTTGGTCGCTCCAGCTTGTCTGCCACTTTTTGCAATGTGATGCATCTCATACAAACACGCTTATCATCTGGACAGTCAGTTACTGCATGAATCACGCAAGATTGTTCTAGCTGTAGCCACCAGCTACATTTTTTTGAACCTTCTGCTATCGGCTTTAGACTCTGGACTCTCATTACCATACTAGGCAACACTCATCAAACTTTGCGACTTCTTTTTGGTCACATCAATGAGCTGTTCTCATGGTTGAACCAAGTGAGCAACCACCAAGTTCATTGGAACCAGGTGGTGGCTCAAAACTATCCATGATGCCTTCAGTGTCAAAATATCAGCCTCCGCTGAAACGGGATGATAAAGCAGCTCATGATATGAGTGAGAGCTTTGGAATGCCAGGCAGGTTGTCTGTATCACAGATAAAATCAATACTGAGCCCTAGCCCTTGACTAGAGGATGAATCGTTCACATCTGAGTTGTTGCTGCCAGCGACTAATGTGGCATCCTTGGTTTACCTGACTTTGCTTGAGAAAACATTGTCCACACTTGGAACACAGGGCAAATCTGCGCAATATGCAGATACAATGCAGGGTAGCACATTAGTGCATAGTACTCTAGTGAGGATGGTGCAGCACGAACAAGGGGCGAAGCAGGGGCAAGACACATTGTCGGAACAGATGACCCATCACCAAGGAGTGAGCCTGGCTACGGTAATCAGGCAGGCCGATCAGGATAAAGGAAAGGCACAATCAGCACCTCCACTACCAGGGACACAGGGAGAAAGTGGCCAGGAGCCACAGGTGAGGCAGAAGAGCCTCAGGAGAGTTCTAAACTTAGAGTCTGAACTACAATCCTCTGGTGAAGAAGAGGATGGATGGTCACTGTTGACCTTATCAGTCCAGCTTCAGCTGGTACTGGACCATCTTCCAATGGTATCTAAAGAATCAATGCAAAAGCATCTACAGCTTTACGTAGTAAAGCATTTACAGTTATTGGCCGATAGAGGCCAGAATGTACTTAGGGCTAATTCTACTGAATATATTGAGTTTTTTACTCATATCTTTGAGCTTGAGCTCAATGAGTACACCAAGCGTAAGCTAGCTCAAGGGACATCAACATCAACAGCCACACCAGCTGAATCAGTGGATTACAACACACTCTTGCATCAACGTGCACCAGACATTGCAGAAGCAATGGACATTTTGAATGCACCTAGACAGGCGAGTGAGTCCCAACAGGACTACAAGAAATGTCAAAATGTGGCACAATGGCAAGCTGATACTAGTGGAGTGCCGTGGCAGGCACTATCAGAGGTAGAGATGACAACATCTAATCCTGCTGGGGAGATGGAGGTGGATTCTTCCACTGAGCCAAGGACACCTCGTCAACATGTCACAATCAAGCAAGAAGAATGCAAAGCCTGTGTTCCAAATGAGCCAGGTACTCTGTAACGTGTTGCAAAACAAGTCCACTTAGTGGACAACTGGAATGATTGCATTGACTATCAATGCATCTGCAATCAAGATCTGAGTGATAGAGGCAAGTCGTTAATAGATGACCAAGGTGTGGTGTTTGAAGGGCATGGGGGTGTGACACTTGTAGATGACATGAGGCGGCAATTTGCTGTAAGGACTGGGGAATTGGATATATATCCAGAGAATGGAGATGGTGAGGAAGGTCTATATGGGGACCAGGGGCAGGATTGTTGTAATAACAACAGGAATGAAAGAGATCATCACAACAATTATAGGCCTCCTGAATGCCAGCCAGGCATAACTGAACCTCAGGCTCCACAACTTCAGCATCCTGAACGCAGGACAGAGGAGCCCCAGTATCAAGGTATCAGGGCATGGTCACTGCCCTCACCTCACAACTTGCATGCAAGCATGCCTGGGATGAATGAAGTGGTCAAGATCCATATGGATCATATGCACGACCTCTTGAACCATCTAGTTGATGATTTGCTCGGAGTCAGATTTAAGTTTCCTGATGGAGTCAAGCCCAATCAATCTGATGGCAAGCATATTTGAGCCTATGCTGGAGGGCATAAGTTCTCCCAGTTGGTAGACTGGGCCATGGATGTATGCTACCACTTAGCAGCATGTTGCTATGGAGATGAGATGGACCAGGAGTGCATATTTGTGCTCAATGAGTTTGTTGAGGGAGAGGTGCAGAACTGGTTCCACCAACATGTTCTACATACAAACAGAGATAAGCATGACTGGACCTTCAAGGAGGTCCTGATAGGATTGTATAACTGCTTTGTGAATGCAGCAACTATGCAAGAGGCTCGTGAAGCCTTCAGGACAGCAGTGTACAATGCTCAAACAGGCGTCCAGACCTTTTATGACAAACTGGTGGGCCATGCACAGAATATGGCCGTATACTCAGATGAGTTTACCATCCAGGAGACATTCCTTGATGGAATACCAGCTGAGATGCATTGTGCACTGATACGTGATGATAATCTGTCACCTGAGGTCAACACTGTGACCGAATTTCTGGCATATGCAATATGCTATGAGCAGTCAACTGCAATGCATTATGATCAGTGCAGTTCTCGTCATGTGCAGGGACCTCACCAACCTGTAAAGGTGGGGACTTTCCTGGCAAAATGTTCTGAAATGGAACACAATCGCAATTCATGGTTCGTTGTATGGCAGACTATGCCAGCAGGCAATAGGCCTGGACCAGGACTTACTGGTAATGTACCAGCAGTGAAAGCTGCACAGGATGGGCCAGGAGTAGGCCAACCAGGACCACAGGCAATGTGGGACAGTCCACCAAGAGTGGGCCCCCTCAAAGCTGCTCATGGTGGCGGCAAAGCAGGCCAGAAACCTGGTGGTGTAGCATCTTGATGCTATAACTGTGGCAGAGTAGGTCACTACTCCAGAGACTGCAAGGTGCTGAGAGCACAAGTACAAGACATGGGAAGCAAGATTGAGGAGCAAGGAGAACTCACCGATGATGAGGAGGCTTCACAGGAGGTAGAAGAGCAATTGGTTGTCAATGATGCTGAGAGCATCCAGATTGATGGGGATGAGTACATCACTGTGGATGTATATGACAATGATTATTACACTTGTGATGACAAGGAAGAGCATATATTTGCTCTAACAGAGCATCAGGAGGACAGGCACGTCCATATGCAATGTGTGACCCTGCAAAAAGGAGCAGAAAAGCTGCAATGACCACAATATACTCCTCAAGAGAAGGAGTGCTTGGTGACCTATGTCGAGGTCAATGGGCATCCAGCATGGATGCTGTGGGACTCTGGGAGTACCACTATGGGCATTATGCTTCAGTTCACACATGTGAACGCTATACGTGTTCATGAGATCATGGAGCCAGTAATGCTCCAGCTGGGCACTGTGGGAAGCCGCACCATTGTACAGTCTAGCATGGAGGTGAAGATAGAAACGTCAGGACTGCTGATCAAAGAATATGTGGATATAGTGAACTTTGATCGCTATGATATGATTATTGGCACACTGTTTATGCGTAGAAACAAAGTCAGTCTTGACTTTGTGAACAATAAGGTTGTAGTCAATGGAGTTCCATTGAGGGCTGAGAAGATTGTCCTGGCAGACATGGATGGCTATCTACGATGGTATAGGACCATGGAGAAACATTGCAAAGATCACAACTGACTCAAAGGTTGCAGGAACATGACAGTGGAGGATGAGGCCAAGAACCTGGCCCCAGTGGCCAGCCTACTGGTGAGCTCACTGGCAATAATAATGACAGAGCAAGAGTTCCAAGGAACTCTGGAAAGGGAGGATACACTAGGCCAGCCAAAAGCGGCTGGCATAACGGTGGTGAAAAAGACTCATGCAGAATGAGTAATGCAGACCTCACTAGAGTGCCAACCAACAAACTCCAGAGTGAGGGTGGAGGACCTTGTAACAAATGAGGTTGAAGAGAAACAACAGAGTGCTGCAAGTGCAGCAGAAACGTCTAACAGTGTAAGATCCTTTTTGGATTAACCTGTGCCACCACCAGACATGCAGTGGGCGTACGATCTGCATATGCCACTGGAGTGGAATGAAGTGGTAGCTTCAATGGTGGCTCAGAGGTGGGTTGAGTCATATCGACCCAGCAGAGAAGTGTATCGCCAACCTCGTGCAGACAAGATATCAGAACCATCGGACATAATGTTTGATGGAAAGGTCGCTAAAAGTGAAGAGCATGCAGGGATCGACAAAGTCGATGGTATTAAAGTCTCCTTTGAGGCTGAAGATGGAAGACACTGGAGAAACACATTTGCATGCACTTTGAGACTGATTTGAACCTGTGGCTCAACCACACTAAAAGCACATGGATAGAGGAAAGGCGAAGGCTCAGTGCCTATTGGATGATGACATTCCATGTTTGCACTAACAATGGCAGCAAGAATTTGCAAATATTGTGAATGGGACAAAGGAGGAGCTTCCCCCATTGAGGAAAGTAAACCATGAGATCAATCTCATAGACAAGAACAAGCAATATAAGTATCATTTGCCTTGCTGTCTATGAGCTCTACAGGAGCAGCTTTGTGATAAGACAAATCATTATATCAATGCAAAGTGGTGAGAACCACGGTCAGCGATGCAAGCAGCACCTTTGCTGTGCATTCCCAAGAAAGATGGGACATTACAGACAGCCTTGGATGCATGTCAGCGCAATGATAACACCATCAAGGATGTGACCCCACTTCTGTCAGAGGACCCCCCTTTTACATCCTTTTTCCCTCAGCCATGCTTCACTTTCACTCATTTCCTTTGCCTTTCTTCTCAACTCGTCAAGTTCCTCATTGGTCGGACTGTGGGAATCTACTTCCATATTGGACATTCCTCTTTGGCTGGATGGACTCACAGCCACTACTGGCAAAGTCATTGGCATACGATTTGCAGTCATGTGGCATGTGCATGACCTCTGCATGTGCTTGGATCATGTGACCATTGCTGTGAGGTGACCGTGACTTGTGACCAACCCATCAGAAATGTCACGCATCGTGACATGTGATGTGACATGTGACCAGTCATGTGACCTACTGTCGACTATTTTCTGTTGTCTGGCAGAGTTACTCCTTAGACTTGTTCTCTTGGAATTTCCCTCTGCCAGGTTAGTACCTTACTAGCTATTTGTGACATACTTTTAATATACTTTGGATTTCCCTTTGCCAGCTGTGTGACTGAGCCACAGCCTCCAGAGGTCACCCTTACAACTTCCAGACCAAGAAGTTATATGTGAGGATGTCGCAAAAGCTAGGTACAGGCCAAAAATTGACTTGATGGATGCTTATGAGCAGGTACACATACACATACAAGACATTCCAAAAATGGTGTTCGCGTCCCTGATGGGGACCTTTGTCAGTAATATTATGCAAATTGGCAATTGTAATGCGCCAGCAACGTTTCAGAGGCTAATGACATTCATATTCTGGAACATCATTAGAAAGTTTATGCATGTCTATTTAGACGACATCTTTATCTTTTCAGACTCCATAGAGGAGCGCAAGCAGCACTAAAGTGAACCTATATCTCAGATGGAAAAAGTGCAAGCTATACATACCCAGTATTGATTGCTTAGAACATGTCATAGATGTGCAGGGTATTCACCCAGATTTAGATAAACTCGATCATATTCAAGAGTGGCAAACACTATGTAATTACAATGATATCCAACGTTTTGTTGGACTAGTAAACTACATTGGTAACTTTTTACCAGACGTAATGGCTTACACTGGCCCTCTCATGGCCATGACTCAGAATAGGTCTCCATTTCATTGGCAACTGCTACATCAGCGGTGCTTCAAAATGGTTAAACAGATCTGTGCCAAAATGCTGATTATTTGGCCAATTGACCTGCATATTGGTGAGCCTATATGGCTCATTTGCGATGTGTCAAAAATGGGCATGGAGGCCATGTTTGGCCAAAGAAAGACCTGTCAAACCTGCAGATCTGCAGGATTCATGTCACGCAAATTCACAACCATGCAACAGAACTATGCAGTTCACGAGTTGGAAACACTTGCAATCCTAGAAGCCCTCCTTAAATGGGAGGATAAATTGATGGGATATAAGATCCATATTATTATGAATCATAAGGCCTTAGAGTTGTTCAAAACTCAAGTGCACCTGTCGCTGCAACAGCAGTGATGGATTGACTATATGTTATGATACCAGTATGACATAACATATGTCAAAGGGGAGCTGAAACTATATAAGGTCGTGGAGGCTGAGCCTACTACATTGAATTATGTGTTGGAATTGCCCACAGTGCTGCAGGCACGGTGCATCGTGCCCAAGTTTCATGTGTCATTGCTGCAACTATATCTGGCAAATAATAATGTGCTGTTTCTGAACCATGCAACATCTGAACCATATGATTTTGGTGCAGCTGACAGCCAGGAATGGTTTGTGGATGACATTATAGGTCATCAGTGGATGCAACCGGGGCACCTCAAATTTGAGGTGAGATGGAGTTTGGGGGACACCACATGGGAGCCCCTTGAAAACTGTAAGTCGCTCGCAGTGATGGATCAGTATCTGGAATTGCAGGGTGTTAAATGCCCTTGTCAGCTCATGCAATGCATGTAGGGTAGGTGGAGGCCATAATGTGGCCAAGTCTGAATAGTGGCCATATGTGGAGGCCAGGTAATTATAGCAACAGCTGATGCTGCATGCTATGTGGCTGAAACTTTGTAGGTATTTGTCTGCAGGGCGGACTTTGGAGATTTTTTGCTGCCTATGTTCCCTTGTCCATGACATGTAGAAGATGTGTGGACTTTGAGTAAAAATGGCCTTTCAAGGCCCATAGACAGAGCTCACAGAGCTCTGGAAGGGGGGGGAGACCCATACAGGGTCAAACCACACATGCAATAGTGCTGAATATTCCAGCATTTTCCCAAAATGTGGCTGTGGCCTACCCAGGCCACGAGGAGCTGCTGCCCTATGAGACGCCCCTCCATTCCCAAATGGAGGTGGACAAGGAGGAAGAGTGCTATGAGTGCCAATTTGCAAACATGCGCCATGAGTGCTACTACCAGCCAGTACCAAGCCTTTGGCAGGCACTGGTGACAACATATGCACATGCTGTGGCACTGGCAGTAATGAGGGAAGTTGCGCCCCAAGCGCAATATGAGATGGGTATGAAAGTGCTGCTTCAGTGCCTAGAAACAGCTGGGCAACCAGTGCCCCCTACAGCATTGTTCCTGCAAGACAATCTTGCAGTCATGGTGATAAAAGGTCTGCTTGATCAGATCAAGCTGATGCGGAGGCAGCGCATTTCAGCACTAGAACAAATTGACCATGCTACAAAGTGCAAACTGTCATCTCCTAAAGAGACGGTCGGCAAGCCCAAGCAGGCCTGGCAGCAGCTACTGTGGCCAGCAGATGTGGCAAGAGCAGGAGTGCCCACCACAAGTCAGGTGGTGCTGCAGGTGGCCCCATCCATGGATAGGCCTGCAAGGCCTACAGCCACTTCTACAGGTCCTGTGTTGCCAGCGGTAATGCCTGTGCAGCCTACAGCTGCCTCTACTGAGCAATCAACCTTGTTGTCTATGCCTGCATGGCCTGTTGCCACTTCTGCAGGGCAATTGGCAGTTGTCACTCCAGCTTCTGTGGCCTTGACAGCACCAGGGGGCGCAAAGGGCAATGGACAAGGAGATGGTGGTTGTGGAAGCAGGGGATGCAGTACCCCCATCAAAAAGAACAATGGGCCAGCCTAGGCATGGGCCTCCAGCTGCAAGTCAGGCCCCGAAGGCACCGAGGCCCTCCAAAACTCATTGGGAGCAAAAGCTGCCCCTCCCTGCATCACAGCTGGAAATTGTGGATTTTCCAGCAAACATTCCAGAATGGGCAGAGGCTGCCCAAATGCTATTCATGAAGGCCATAGTATTTCCAGCCCCTCCAGAGCAGGTAGCAGTGGTGGTTGTGCCCACTGACCTGCACACACCAGCGCAGTATAATGAAATTGTGGCCACCGTGGCTGCTAAAAAAGGCAAACATTGTGAGGCACTCCTTGTCAATGACAACAGCAACTACAGAGAGTTGCAGTCTGAGGAGGAGGAGGAGGAAGAGGAGGGCAAAATGCCCACACAGTGCTTTCAGCACATTCAACAGAACAAGAAGATCGCCAAGAAAAAAGCAAACAAGGCTAAGGCTGCAGCCACTCTAGTGCACTAAGCGCAGAATGACTTCTCTGGCTGCATCCTCAATGGGTTGGGGGTGAAAATTTGGGGGCCACTTGATGTTGAGCAGCTCAACTCATGTTTCTGTGGAGCTATTGGCCCCTGTTATTATTATTCATACTGAACAAATACTGTGTTCATCAGTGCTGTCACGACCCGCTACCAACCCCCGGGACTTAGCCCCGGCCCCGGGACTCCAGCGCTCCCAATACCACCCCCATAGCCGCTCCGGGCCCGGACTGCTACCCAGCCAACTCCCCCGGCCATCACCAGCCATCACCGCCCGTCAACGCCACAGCCACCGCCACTCACGGCACCCCCCGGCCATCACCGCCGTGACCGCCACATCAGCGCCGGGTCTCGGCTATCACGTCACATCAGCGCCGGCACCACCCG
>JAGGAQ010000197.1:0-32085 GCA_017657225.1 Termitomyces sp. T69sscA | reverse complement strand
GCAATTGGCATGAACAAACCTGTGTAAGAATTCAGTATGTGGCTTTCAATCAGCAATAGGTAGACCATAGAGGAAAGTTGTTGGTATTGCTCCGGTAAAATTTGCAATGAAGAACTGTCCAACTGTTTGGATGATTTGCCGTTCTTCAGGAGTCATAATTAGTGCAGTGGACTATGTACACTGTCTGATACAATGGTAGAGGTAGGAAGGTGATATTAGCTCTGTCCGAACCAAGACAAGTTTTATATCAAATTCGAACCAATCAACGTGAGACAGAGATCAATATCAAGGGTTGTATTGGACTACATCACAATCTGTTGTACTTCCCTGAACAAAATGTCTGATCCAGATGTGCGTTATTTTCTCCCTGCATCTATCTCTGATGACCCAGCATACCAAAGTACAGTAGAATCATGGTTTGTGACACAAACATACCGAATTATCCATTAAGATGCTTACGGAATTGCCATGCCTCTCATGATCCATATGCTTCAACAAAATTAACTTGCTCGCTGCTTGCTCATTGTTTCCTCTCAAAATTATTCATTTCTTTACTTTTCTATTCATGTGTCAAACGTCTTGCACATATCCCGAGACCAGCTGGCCAAGGTGCCTGCACTGCGTGAATCCTACTGTTATAAAGACTTTTGGTTGTGATGTTTCTCGCGCCGGACTTGCTTGTCTTATTCGGCAAAACGCAATGCATTAGATTTGACACACATAGCTGAGAACAATGAGTGAGATGGCACCTCCCTCTGATCCTTGACAAGTTGATGTCCAGATGAGGGCACGATGTATCCATTGAACAGGAGGGGAGTACATGAGGTTTCTTGTGGAGCTGTGATAGGGATGGTGTAAGTCCAACAGAAAAATTTTCGGCAATGACAGAGGGTGCTTCGGCAACATCAGCACCAGATGCGCAAAAGTCTGGGCTTGTTTTCCCTACGGTGTTTGTTCGTCGTGTTTCTGATTAGATCGAATCCTTGATCACACCATTGCTCCGCGTCAATGGGAACGTGCAGGCATGGCGCCTTCAAGCCCTTGTACTCACTCAACACCCCATCACGCAATCTATTCTCGACCAGCGGGGGCAACATGTTCCCAACGAGCCCTCCGCAACCGCTGTGACAAACTTCGTCCCATGACCTGCAACATCACATCGTTCCAGCGTTTCCTGAACACCATCTGTCAGGAAATGTCAAGACAGTTGAAACCCTATACCCAAGGAACAACCAGTTTTTTCCACCGGCATCTGTACCACGCACTCCATCAGCATATCAAGCACGACTCGCTTCATGCGCACAATAACTGCCGCAGACACCTGATACTTCCGCCGCCTCCGCGAGCGTCTCCCGCAGCATCAGCGTAAACCGCCTCTCTGACGGTGCTACTGCGAGTGAGAGAAACGAAAGAGAAACTTGGCAGCACGTCCTCTTTGTCGCCGCCCCGAGCAACTTAAACTAGCCTCACGCTCAGCAGCACGTTGCTTTATGATCCGCGGACTGGCAGGTCTGAAACCCGCCGCTTGGCCGGGACAAGTTGTGCTCGCATTGTTGTTCTGAGGCTGATGCTGACACACGACGAACACCGCACCTCATATTTTACATCCTTTAACCCCTTGAATGCGCTGCGATCACGCCCTCGTGTGCAATCGCGATTCAGATTCGGGAGCCTTCAATCGAGAGGCTCATGCATGTCACATCTTCAGATTTCCTCTTCTGTATTCATATCTGACTACTTACGGTAGAACAGAGGAACGGTTCACAATTACAACATTGAGTGCAATATATCCTCGTCACCATTCACGAACCTAGGCTTTCATATATTGTATGGCTTTGAAGGAGTCCACTCGCTTGTGTTGTGCATTCTACATTACTCCCATGCTCTGTCGCGACGCTGCGCACATGGGCTCTAAGCAAGCTCGGTCCCACACGTCTATCTCGCCATTGTCATCTATTTCATCCTTTGCTGCTCTAGGAACGCACGAAACAAGGTGTTCTTCAATTCAATCACATGAGTGAGGTGATCAATGCTCAAAGTACCAGATGGTGCAGCTTCTGTAAAGGTCAGCACCTCACAGGGTCCCTGTACATGTGTCGGATGAGCCTCCTCGCGCCTTCCAACAACGAACCGTTCTTTCACGCTCATAACAATCTTTACAGATCCCAAGGGCGGCTCGCTCCCTTGCGAGAAAGGTCTCCTGATACATCATGGACAAGTAACAAAGTCGATTGTTCAAACTTGATGAGAACCTTGTGCCAGCTTCATATCCAATGGCATGGTAGTATCACAGTTGTATGTTCAGATAGCCCCTGACCCCGTGTTCACAAGATGAGTTTCACTGTATTTCAAGATATGGATACTCTCACGGAATACCGGAAGCTTTTACGTCAATTGTCATTCACCATCTGGACCTTGCAAGTCTTCCATTTATCTCACTCCTTAGTCCCTGATTTTATTTTGGTTCCTTTTTTGGGATGTTACCTTGCTGATTGTACAGTTGATGGTGTGGCGGAGAACAATTGGGCAGTTGGACACTCTTTTCCAAAGTACTGGGTGACTAATTGTCAGTGCGAAATACCGTTCCCCAGTAGCTTATATAAGCCTGTCGTTGTGGTTCCCCTGTGACCATCCTTAGTCCATCAGATATTGTGATACGCCTTGTATGCCTATGACCAACGATATCATTTATCTGGCCCAGGGTATGCTGAAATCACAACGACCTAATTTAGAATTTTCATTCCATCTATCATCGACAACAATAACTGACTTTGCTTTTGGCCAATTAAAGTCACCTTGCAAATCCAGGCTTTTTCCTCATAATTCTGTTATATATTGAGATAAATGCTGTTTCAGATGAATATGATACAAAGATCCAACTCTATACCTTACAAACTCTACTTGTTTCAAAACAATGTGGAAGATCAGGATCATTCAGTGCTTAGTGTTGTTCTAAGCACCCTTTCACATGTCACTTAGCCCCACTCTGTCATAACCTGCCTACTTACCCCCAGTCCTGAGCCCTGGCCCCAGGACTTCACCTCCCAGCTGGCCTCCACTCAGCACCAGAGCATGCACTGGCAAGCCTCCTCCACCCTCAGCCACCCCTGGCGACCCCCTTGGCCATCACTGCCCATCACTGCCACATCAGTGCCCAGCCTGGTGATCTCTGGTACTTCCTCCAGACCCCTCCAGTGCTTCTCCTGACCATCATTGGCTCCCATCAGGCATCATGACCCACACATCACTCATCATTACTCTCATCATTCCTCTGCCCACAGCCTGCCCATCATTCCATCACAGCTACACATCATTCCATCCCCCTCCACATCAACTGTGCACCTTGTCATCCTGCTGCCCTTCTATAAATCACTTCCACTTGTTTGGGAGCCTCCTTTGTGCCACACAATCACAGCCAACATCCATCAGCCTTGCATGGTCCCTGTTAGGTTCCGCTGGCCACAGGGGTCCAGACCACTGGGTGCAAACACAATGTCTACACATGCAGCATGTACTGTCAGAAGAATGGAGCATGTAAGACTGGGAGCGAGACCAAGATGTGAGTGGTGGGCAAGCAAGGAACACTGGTCATGTTGGGGCAAAGGGTGCAAGTGTTGGAGTGTGAGGAAGAGTTGGAGGACAAGCGCTGGGGGTGAGAGCAAGTCTGCAGGCTGGAGATCAAGAGACTGGGGCAAGCAGAGGGGACTTAGCAAGTCCCAAGATCAGAGGTAAGGGCATGGGGATCTAACCAAGCTGAAAAGGGAAATAGTTAAGACAAGATAGAGGAGAGATGGAACAAGACTAAGGCTGGAAACAAGAAAGAAAGAGGATTTTAGAGACTTGAGGCAGAGAGAGAGAGAAGCAGAGAATAGATTGGATAGAGTACTAGATGAGTAGAGATGAGAGAAACAAGACGATATGAGATGAGTACAAAACAAGGCAAAATAAAATAGAGTCAAAACTGGGAAACTGGAACATGGGACACAAGATGAGACAGATAGAAATATGGACAGAAGCACAGAAATAACGGAAACAACAGCAATATCAAGACTACCATACCAGATACTATGCTACAACTTATATATGAGAGATGGTAGGTAGGCCCTGGGGCACAGTTTTGGCCCCAGTGACAAGTTGTAGCACCAAGGCTTGCAATGAAGAGGGATCATGTAAGGCAGTGGTGATTGTCGATGTAGATCATGCAGCACAAAGGAAGCTCCCAAAGGAAGGGCCTTGCTTTGGGAGCATGGTGGGCATGGAATGTCAAGGAGGTGAGGAGGTGAGTGGGGAGGGGGCATGGAGCATGGAAGTCAGACTGAGGGTGATGTATGTTAGTGATGCATGATGAGCACTCAGTGGGAGCCAGTGGAGGCCTCAGCACAGGCTGGGAGAAGCACCGGGGGTTGCTGGAGTAGGTGCTGATGTGGCGGCTGCAGCTGGGGAAGCACTGGGGATAGCCAGGACCAGCGCTGATGTAGCGGCTGTGGGTTGTGACAGTCAAGGGGTGCCAAGGTGGCGGTGACTGATAGCGGTGATGGGCAGTGATGGTCAAAGGCTGCTAGAGGGTGGGAGAGGTGGTTGCTGAAGGGTCAGTCATGTAGCAGTTCAGGCCCAAGATGTTGTAGAGGCTGGGTTGGGGAGGTGGGAGTCTCAGGGCCAGGGCTGAGTACCAGAAGTAGGCAGCAGGTTGTGAGAGTCCCCAGACCATGCTTGGAGCCCTGGAGCTGCAACTCAGGATAATATCAAGCCAAGTTGGCTCAGTATGGTAGACCTCTGGCCATTTCCATGTGGTATAGTTGGCAACAAGCTACAATGGATGACCATCTCTGCCTTCTTCACAAAATGTGTGAAGAAGGTGAGAAGAACATCAACCCTAAAGTCAGAGGCTTCTATTATTACATGGGTGAAGATCCATGTAGAGATTCCCTCATTTTAAACTGCAGACAAATTTGTGTGCTGAGGCAGCTGGTGAGCCTGTTGCATCCACATCAGTGCTTATTTTGGGTGATTTGGTGCAGATTGCCCATGAGTCATCAGCAGAAGCTGCAAGCAGCACTAGTTAGGCAGGCTCCACCTCCTTCTTCCATTGTGACTAACATCATGACTAACATCACAATTAATGTGGAAATGGGATTAGAGCCACCCACTGCTGATCCTTCCACTGCCACCATCAGAGCATCTAAATCTAAGGAAGAGAAATAAATTGCCTCTGATGAATTTTATTTACTTGAACTTGATTGAAGCACTGTTGCAAGTTTGACTCTTTATATTGTGAGCTATGCACCCATAGCTCAAAATTATTACTGTAGCTTTTCTCCTTGTCCTGTGTCATGCAAGACTATGTTATCATACTATAGGCAATCACAATGGCCAAGTGGCAATTCTATCTACCACCACATGCATGCAAGGCACTGCACACCTAAAAAAAATTACTGTAACTGACAGATAAAAGTGAGGATATATTCCTTCTGACTTTAATGTAGACCAATGCATCAAACTAAGAGGGGAATATATAAGAAACAGGTGATCTAAGGTCCAATCCAATGTGTTTAACTGATTGCCTTTGAAACTTGTTTATAGTCATAGCAAAAGCTAGTTGAACTGGAAACTACCTTCTGCACAATGGAAGAATCAATATTGAAATTAGAACAGTCATCACCCTGCCTTTGCCTCAGCTCCAAGACACATGCCAACACCATGGCCATTACTACCACCCTGGCAATCCCCACAATTGTCATGGCCACATCACCCCCACTCCAGCAATCTCTAATACTCCTCCTAACTATTAGCAATTCCTTCATCATGCATTACAGCCCATGCATCACCCATTATTCCTACACATTATTGCTCCATATCATGGTCCACACATCATCTTATCACACAACATATCACTTGCACATCCTTTTAACCCTCTGCCCATGCTACTTCTATGAATTTCATCTACTGAACTTCCCAAAAATTCTGCCACTTCTTTGAGGCTCTTTTTTGCACTGCACAATTTAAACAAAACTAACACCTGCTAGCCCTGCATGATCCATGGATCATGCTCAAAGTCACAGTGCAGTATCCAGACTACAAAGCTGAGACCTGCAGCCCAGGGCTTAGCCTAGTACTTGTATATAAGTAGTAGGGTAGAACTTAGTATTTGCCTCAGCTCTCTTATTTCACACTTCCCTTATACTGTCTTATATTTTCTCAATCTGACTGATTTTTTCTACTCTTGCCTCATTTCACTCATCTCAACTCTCTCAATTTTCTTTCTCAACTTCTCTGTTTTGTATTCAAATCTCAGGCAGTGGAGATCCTTAGACTTGTTCTCTTTGGATTCCCCTCTGCTAGGTGATTAGTTACCATTGTATCATTGATTATTGTCTCTAATATGACTTTGGATTCCCCTCTGCCAGCTGTGTGACTAAGCTACAACTTCTGAAGGTCACCCTTACACCAGCCTTGCACAATCCCAGACCATGCCTGGAGCTTTATCATTGTAACTTGTCACTGGGGCTAGGACCTGTAGCTTGGAGCTTACCTACCATCAGTATATAAGTTGTAGAGTAGCACTTGGTACAGTAGTCTTGATATTGCCTACTTTCTGTTGATTTCTGTCTCTATTTTGTTACCATCTTGTCTCATTTGTCTCATGTCTTGTTCTTGTACTTTATGTCATATTTGTCTCACTTCCTTCTTGTCTCATACTTGTCTCATACTTCTTGCTTCAATTGAACTTCTTTTCTCAACTCTCTCACCTTGTCTCTCCACCTCCAAGTCTCTTTTTCTTGACTTGTCTCCCTCTTTCTTGACTTGATCCCAACTTCTCACATCAAGTCTTCCTTTGTCTCCTTGCTTTATCTCTTCCTTGTCTTACATAGCTCACTTGAGCCCCATGCCCCTCATTAACAACCCCTGACCTTGCTTGCTTCCACCGCCTACCCCTGCCTGACCAACCACCTTGTGACTATCATCCCCAGGACTTGCTTTCAGCCTCAGCACTTGTCTCTTGCTCTCTTATGAGCCCCTAGTGCTTGACTCCCCCATGCATTGCCCCCAAGCATGATTGGTGCTTGTAGTGCAAGGCAGTAATTGGACTACAGAGTGATGATAAGTATTTTGTAAATAAAAGTAAGTAATAATTGACGTACCCTCAGGAGTTGCAACATCAATGGTGAGACAACTGAGGAAAAATAGATTTGTCTATCAGAATATTATAGGTGAAAAAAATAAGGTTTTGAACAAAGTATGGTAAATATATTGAGTGGGGATTTGATAGTGGCATAACATATTATAAGTATGTAAAAGGAAAAAGATTAAATAAAATAAGCAAGCTAGGACAACATACCTCAACACTCCCCCCAATGAGTTGGCTTGCATTAGTTCTTCAGACCCATAGCAGTTACAAGGTGGTCATGGGTATTGCATGTAAATGGCTTGGTGAACAGGTTTGCAATGTTTTCAGACAATGGAATGGGAATGATCTCAATGTCTCCTTCATGTATGGCTAGGTACAGAGACTAGCAGACCTATTGGTGGTTGAGCTTCTTGGCTGTTTGGAAGTATTCAAGGTTCTTGTGATCTGTCCAAACCTCAAACTTATGCTGGGCACCCTCCAGAAAGTGCTGCCATTCTTTGAAGGCCCAGATGATAGCCAGCATTTCCTTGTCATGGTTCTCATAATTGTGCTCTACCATGTTTGGGCTCTTAGAGTAGAAGGCCACCAGATGCCACTTCCCATTGTCTCAGGACTGTTGTGATAAGACCACTCTGGTGGCAAAGTCAGAGCTATTGGCTTCCACCCAGAAGGGAGAGTCAATGTTGGAGAACAGGAGAACAGGCCCAGAGGTGATGGCATGCCTGAGAGCATTAAAGGCAGTCTGCTCCAGAGGTCCCCAGCTTCAGGCAGTGTCCTTTGCAGTGAGATTAAATAGAGGGCATGCATGATGGGAGAAATCCTGGATGAACCTCAGAAGGTCCTTCTTGTTCTTGGGCTCTGGCCACTCTGCTACACCTGCCACCTTCACTGGGTCCATCTCCATGGCTCTGTGCAAGATGATCAGCCCCAAATACTTGATCTGGATCTGCTCAAACTCGCACTTCTCCAGTTTAAGATAGAGCTGGTGCTGGCGGAGGCGTTCCAAGACAACATGCATGACCCAGCAGTGCTCCTCAAGTGTTTTGGTGTAGATGAGGATGTTGTCAAGGTATACGCACACTACACCCTCTGCAATGAGGTCCTGGAAGATGTTGTTCATCATTGTCTAGAAGGTGGCCAGGCTATTGGTAAGTCCAAAGAACATAACAAGCAGTTTGAACAGCCCCTGGTTGGTCTGGAAGGCAGCCTTCCACTTGTCTCCTTCCTGAATGCACACATTGTTGTAACCCCACCAAACATCCAGTTTGGTGAAGTACTGCGCCCTCCAGAGGTTATTGATGAGCTCAGAGATGAGGAGGAGGGGGTAGCAATTCTTTACCATCATGGCATTAAGAACCCAGTAGTCCTGGACCAGCTGGAGCAAGCCATCCTTCTTTTTGATAAAGAAGACCAGAGAGGCCATTGGCAACTTGGAAGGGCAAATGCAACCAGAGTCCAGGTTCTCCTGAAGGAAGGCATTGAGCTTGTCCTGTTTCTTAGGTGCTAACAGGTACACCTTACAGCTGGAGGGTTTGAAGTCTGGCATCAGTTCAATGGCATGGTCCCACTGTTTGTGCTCTAGGAGTGAGTCAAAGGAGGCCTTAGAGAACACATCCTCAAAGCTGTGGAGGTACTGGAGCACCATGTCCCAGAATGCCCAGAGTGGAGAGTTAGTGGCAAATGCTTGGGCTAACTACTGAGAGGTGGTCTGGCTGGCCTGGATCTCCTCAATGAGTAGCAGCAGGTGCAGGGTGGTTGCATAGATCCAGTCCCTGGCTTCTACTGCCTCATCTGAAAACTCCAGGTGATGGATGCCATGGAACTCCCCTCTCAGCTCTTCCTCTGGGGCCCCACCACTGCTCTGGTCATCCTCATAGAGGGCCTCTCTACAGGGGAACGCCAGGGGTGGGGAGTCCAGGAGGTCAAGGTCCACAAAGGGGAGGTGGCCTGCATAGCAAGCCTGGATGGCCATGCACTTTTGTGCTCCAGCCTGGCATTCTTTCTTGACTTCAGTTGTGCAGGTGGAACACCTCCAGAGGCACCGGCTCATTGTTACCTTGTCCCTGGCCCAGTCTACTTCTGGGTTGTGCTCCTGGAGCCAAGTGAAGCCAAGGATCATGTCTTGCTTGCCTAGGCTGGTGACTGCAAAGACTGCATGTTCAGCAAGAGCCTGATAGCAGAGGACTAGGTCTATGATGGAGCTGATGGCACCAGCTTCATTGGGTATTCCATCAATGTTGGACACCAGAATGGGCTTGGAGAGCAGCTGCGTGGTTAGGCCATGGCATTTCATAAACTCCATGTTCAAAAACAGTTCTGTTGCTCCACTATCCAGGAGGGCCATGACTGCACAGGTCTGTTGCATGTCCATGGTCTCAATCTCCACATTGAGGTGCAATGAATTCGTAGAGGGAGTGGAGGCCACCACATATTGCCAGAGCAACCAGCATTCCCAGGCCAGGGGACCATGCTGATGGGGGAGGTGGCATTGGTACGTCTGAGAGGGGACCTTGAGGTTCTTCTGTCTTAGAATAATTGGCATTGGAGTGTATATTTGCATTTTCTAACAACAAACATGTGAACCTGTTGATACCCAGTGACAGAGGTGTACACCTCATCCATTGCTTGACTACAAATCCTCCTCTGGGGCCAACTTTGGTGCCAGCTCATCTGGTGACAGGGCCCCGGCAGCTGTCAGGAGACTTCCATCTTTGGCATTTCATTACACCTCAGCCCACCTCCTATGCCACTCCACCACTCTGCAGGACCCCTGGGGCTTGCTCTAGACCCCCAAAGGTCTCTGGAGGTCATTTCCTTTTTAGGAAACCCCTGAAACTTCCCATACTCCCTGTTCGAGCATTATCCAAGATTAAGGTTAGCTTCAGTCACCTGTACAGTTGTTCTCATGCCTTCACTGCCTGCTAATGTGCTGCACTAGGCAGCAAGAATCCTTAGACTTGTTCTCTTCAGATTTCCCTCTGCTAAGTGATTAATTACTATTGTATCGTTGATTATCATGCCTAATATGACTTTGGATTTCCTTCTGCTAGTTGTGTGATTGAGCCACAACTCCTGGAGGTCACCCTTACAGCAGCATCCTTCACGGCCAGTAGTTGCAGGAGAAGCTCCTCCTGCTCCATAGTAGAGAGATAGTGCACCTCCAGGCCCAGCAGGCAGTGCTATGTAAAGTGCCCAGGCTTTTTGCACTGCTGACACAGTAGCGGTGCAGGATAGTGTTGCCAGGCAGCATCTATGTCCATAAGGATGCTCAAGGGTAGAAGTTGTGGTGCGGAAGCGGCCAAAGCAGGAGCAAGCACTGAGTGCAGGGGAGTGGGGTGCCAGAGAGTTACCATTGGAGTGTAGTGGTGAGCAGAGTGCATCTGTCTTGCCAGATCTCCATGAGCTGCCATTGGTCCTGGGCCACCTTGTACCAGGAGGCAATCTGCTCATCGTTTGAGTGGCCCTCAGCAAGGTTGTTGATACACTCCATTTAGATGGAGTGCAGGCCATCTTGGAACATGAGACACAGCTGAAGACCATCTGGGTAGGCCACTTGCTCAACTAATGCCTAGAAGGAGTCAATTTACTCATCTGACATCCGCTTTCCCTGCCCATACTGCTCCCTGTTGTGCAGTACTAGTGCAGCAGACTTGGCAGGATCAATTGGGAAGGACTCTGCCCCAGAGATCCTTCTTAAAGGCAGTCCAATCTGTAAAGCTCCCAACACCTCCAGGACATCAGAGCACACGCAGTGCATAAGTGGAGGCCTACCTGGCCTTCATGTAGGACAGCACTCAAGCTATCTTTAATGCATCAGAGTCAAAGGCATCTTTGCTAAGGTGAATGTAGGTGAGGCAGGACTGGAGGAAACACTCCCCAGAGGTGCAGTTGCTGTCATATGTGTCCAAGAGTGCTGGGCATGGTATCTGCACCCAGGGACCTGCTGGGGCTGCCAGAGAGGGCTCTGCCACTGGAGGTGGTGCAGTGATAGGGGGTAGGCACTCTAGCAAGTGCCTGGAGGGACTGGGAGATATGATTGGTGGTCTGGCAGAGGGTGGAGAGTTTGGTCATGTGATGAGTGAGAGAAGCTTGAGTCAGTTGCACCTGCATCTCTAGGTGTAGCAAGCAAGTCCAGGCCTCATCCTGAGGAGCTGGAGCATTTGGAGGAGTGTCTGGATTAGCAAGCTGAGACATAGAGTTCTGCAAGTGTTTAAGCCTGGTGGGGAAGTGACAAATAGGGGCCTAGGAAGTCCTGGCAAGCTATGAGGGGCTTCCAGACCAGAGTTAAGAGACTTGTTCTGCTGTAAGGGCAACCTCCAAGAGTTGTGGCTCAATCACACAACTAGCAGAGGGAAATCCAAAGTTATATTAGGCATAATAATCAACAATACAATGGTAACTAATCACCTAGCAGAGAGAAATCTGAAGAGAACAAGTCTCAGGATTCCTGCTGCTTGGTGCAGTGAATCAGCAGGTGTTGGAGGTGTGAAAACAACTGTGCAGGTGACCGGAGTTAATCTTATTCTTAGATAATGCTCAAACAGGGAGTGTGGGAAGTTCCAGAGGTTTTCTAAAAAGGAAATGACCTCCAGCAATCTCCGGGGGTCTAGGGCAAGCCCCAGGGGTCCTAGGAAGTGGTGTAGGAAGTGGGCAGGATGTAGTGAAGTGTCAAAAATGGAAGTTGACTGAAAGTTCCCTGACACCTGACACTAGTGTTTTGCCAGCAAGTAAGTCATCAGCTTCCCCAATGATCATGAGAGACCTGTGACCAGTCCCTTTGTCAAAGATCACATCATGAGAAGTAATAATGGTCCAAGTCCCATGATCAAACAGCCTGTAGCCTCTCTTCCCAGTAGCATATCCAACTAGGATATACTTTACCAAGTGAGGGTCCAACTTGGACTTCACTAGTTCTTCAGGAACCTTGGCAAAGCCAATACAGCCAAATAGGTATAGGTGAGTAACATCCTGGTATTTTCCTGACCATGACTCTTCTAAGATCTTATTGTGACATGTTGAAGGGAGGCAGTTGCTTGTGTAGATTTGCATGGCAGCTGCCTCTGTCCACATATCTTTAGGAAGTCCACTCTTGGCCAACATACACCATACCCCCTTGATGATAGTGTGAATAGCTCGTTTGATGAAACCATTTTGAGAATGTGCATAAGGTACACCATGCATGGTGCAGTACTCCTCCCAGCGCTTGTTCAATCACTCTTGTCCAGCATTGATGCAGACCATCAAGAGCTTGTGCCCAGTCTGCTGCTCAGATTCCACATGATATGATGTAAAAGCTGCTAGGGTGCTAGTAGAGTCTTTCCTTGTGAGGAAGTATCCAGCCAGTCTTGAAGTGTTGCCATCCCCTATCAGTGTCATATATAGCACTCCACCGAGTGAAGTTTTGGTTGCTGGTCCCCATAGATTGAGGTAGACGCAGTTGTTAGGGTTTTGCTCAATCTCATGTTCTCCATTGTAGGGTCAAGCAGTGTGTTTTCCATACACACAATCCTCACACAACCCTCTGACAGCTGGGTCTCCTGTGATGATTAACCCATCCAGTAGTCCATCTTTAGCCACTTTCCAGCCGTTCTGGAGTTTCAGCCTTTCTCAGTGAACTAGGAGTCCTGCCATGAGGTCGGCAGAAGTCTTTGTTGAGTTGTGATTGTGGCTCCTTTTTCCATAGCACTGGGCCACTTTGTATGCAGATTGGCAATGTGGGTAGGGAAATCTTCACTGTTGGTGAACCTTGTTGAGCACAGTGCATTTTCTGCTCCCATAGCAGCAAGCTCTGACACCACACCATACTTTTTTGTGAGTGATTCCCATGCCTTGGTGGCTGATTCATCCATTTTGATTTCTAAGCCGATAGGGTTTTTACAATTGTAGATGATTAGCCCCAATGTCCAGGCATCACATAGGTCCCATTTGGCTTCCGATGGGGTATGAGAGGACCATGGAGTATACTCAGAGGTTTCTCCAGGCTTGTCCTCAGTTTTTTGTTTAGAAGTAGTAATGGTGGCACCTTTCAGTTTAGGCTGCTATCAGTACCCAGCTTTTGAAGTGGACAAAGTTCATTCTGTCAAATTGTTGGTTTTCAGGAAAGGTGGGTGGTCTGCTAGTGCATGTGTTGCTTGCCATGGTGTATTTATTAGCAGTGAGTTAATGAAAATTTGAGTTGTCAGATATGGAAAAAAAATTTGCACAGGGAGAATGGCTGACGGGGCCCAATAACCTGTAGTGCAAGGAAGTAATTAGACCTCAGAAGTTGCAACATCAATGGTGAGACAACTAAATATATATACCTGTAGTGCAAGGCAGTAATCAAACTACAGGTGACAATAAGTCTTTTGTAAGTAAGAGTAAGTAATAATCGACATACCCTCAGGAGTTGCAACATCAATGGTGAGACAACTGAGGGAAAACAGATTTGTCTATCAATATATTTAAAGGTGAAAAAAATAAGGTTTTGAACAAAGTATGTAAATATAGTGAGTGGGGATTTGATAGTGGCATAACATATTATAAGTACATAAAAGGAAAAAGATTAAATAAAATAAGCAAGTGACGATATCGTACCTCAACAGTGCTCCTTGCCCCCACTTTCATTGCTTCCCTGGCCCTGCCCCTTGGTTTCTCATGCCTGGAGCTCATCCTAGGTACTTGTCATACATGTAGCACCTTGTGTCCACCTAGTAAGGACTTGCCCAGTGATCTGAGTTCCCATGGCCAGCGGAACCTCACAATGTAAATGAAGCCTCTTTGATGTTAACACATTGACAATGTGTTTCTGGTATGTTGTCCAGTTTGATCCACCAGATGAAAGTTTTGGATTGGTGAGTTTCAAGGTTGAAACATTGAAGGTAACTTTGAGGCCCATAACCTGTTGCAGGAAGGTTGATAACAAAGAACTGACAAAAGAGGTAAATAACCTCAATCAGTGATTGTAGAGCACTTGATGTATCATGTATATCCCTGACAAAAGCTGGTGAAATGAGTCATGGTAATCAGTATAACAAATGTAGTGACTTCTGCCTCAGTGATTGTAGTGCACTGAGATGTGACGGTAACAAACGCGACGCAAAACATACGAAGATTATGTACTTGATATTTAATGAGTCCATATACTCAACACTCTACATTTCACAGGTCTTTCAGCACATTTTTACCGACGACTAATTTGTTAATAGAGGTTGTGTTCATCAACAATTGAGTTCTTGACCTGATGATTTATTACTTCGTTTTCAAGCGGAAAGCGGTGGAACCCTATCTATTCGATACGATATAAGTATTCTGCACGGGGACTGCTGAGAACAAATTGCGAATTGGAGAAACAGTTATCGACGGATAAGAGAGCTGGGGCAAGGAATATGCCAGCTTGATCCGTGAAATGAACCGGGTTCACAGAGATCGAGGTCTAAGCGGCAAAAATCACGCTCGTGGCCCATATTCTTTGGCCCTCAGCTCCGGGGCCAGCAAAGGTGGCGCAGCAGAACACGACTCACCTGTTGCTACAATGTATCTACTTGAACCGTAGCGACGCAATGGAAATTATTTTTCAAAACTTCAAACAACACAAGGACCGTCTGATCTTGTCCTGTGAAGCGGCCCATAGGGACTTGTCTGTATATTTACTCGGAGTTCAAAGACCACAAATAAACAACAGAGGTGATTGCTGAACAATACTAACTATCAATCAGGGGGATGCCTTGGCGCATGGTATAGCGCAGCAGGCGGCGTAAGAGGCATGAGAGCATGTCCATGAGGAATAACCTGATTAGGCTCGGTTAACCCGCGTTTTTGAGCATTCACTGGTGGAATATGGGCAAGCCTGTTAGGAGTATGAACGTCTAGAAACCCGTCGATAAATATGGTATGAAGAACATGTTCTGAAAACACTCACGCATGTGCCCAACGACGCCCTTTTTCGCCCAACTTCTTACTGTGGTGATCACCTCTGCAGGAGACTGTTCAAGTCCATTCCGGGAAAGGACACAGCTACTAGACCTGCAACCTGAGGCGCAGCCTGATGATACTAGTAGTGTTCTGATGCGAAAAAAATGATGGATCAACATACCATAGAAGTCCCAGTTTTCTTATTGGTTGCCTTTGGCGGGTTCCATCAGTTAAATTAGCCATATACTCGTGAAGATTATAATTAGACTCACACGGGGTCCTCCTATCCATGCACTGGTAATATCTACTCCAGGGCCAAAGACATCGATGACTGGCCCCCAATTGCAGTCATGTTAGAGTATATCATCGATATCAGTGGCACCGACAGTTATAACATAGGGAAGACGAGCAGGAGAATCCCTCATGACAGATCGACGATCGTTACCAGCTGCAACCTGCCGTTATTTCAGAACGAGTATTTCTTGCACTTTTCAGTCGCTGAAACATTGACAATACTTACAACAAAGTGAGACCCTTTGCCGACCATCTGACGATAAAATAAGTATATGCCATCTTGACCAATTACATTCGCTCGCCTTGACGACAGCTTCGTCCACCATCTCATTGGCGGGCCAGCCAATAGACATCGATATCACTGAAGGACGTCTCTTCATTCGATAGAATTCATTAACGAACTTCAAGCCATCAATACTTTGATGAGGATTAATCGCAGTAACTCACAAGTCCCGAATGCGACATCTTCTATCATCCGATATACTTCAATTTCGCAATGACACAAGACTGTCATCAAGCTTACCCCCAATCATCGCACACCTTGACAGAGATAATTGTAGCCTTCTTTGCCACGCCGTATTTTTTACCGGCTGCTAAGGCGCTGAGAAGCCATCAAAAGAACATCGTCAGGTTAGACTAAATTCAAAATTCTTCTTCTTACGCGCAATGTGTTCCGTGCCCATTGTTATCCTGTTTAGTGGGTTAATACAATGCTAAAGATGTACCCGGTATTGCGCGGCCCTCGAATTCCAACTAGAATCACAGTGAGCCATAAATCAGACGCGATGCACCATCAGGAGTCCTTACGTGTTGCGTATAAACGCCTTGTCCACCAGATCAAAAAAAAGAAAATCATTGCAGCCGATATTATTTGAGTTACTTACCCGTGTCTTTAACAAGGTCGGAAGTCGATCAATCAATACCCGGGCGCATATGAGTGGATAACCAGAATATTAATAAAGTCCCACTGACTGTCTGACTTGATCCTTACGGCTTCGAGGACGCTTGCCATTCTAACGCCTGGCTTGAGTTCGACTATGTAGCTGCCGGTACGTTCCCCATCAAATCTGGTGACCTGAACTGCATCCGGGATACAGGAACACAGATAATATAAATGCAAGAGTTGCAAAGGGAGAAAGACGCATCATAAATCAGTCTCGTCTCTGGAGAACTATCAAGTTTGGAGGACTGGATTGTGAAAGCTTGTCAAACCCTACAGCCTCTTTATAGCCCAGACCTGAATATTGTCCTTTCGGTAATCATGCGGTCATGGAGTCACGGACGATTCAGGTTTACACAGCCCAGCGCATAAAGTAGGTTGTTATCGAGACAAACATCACCCATCATTGATCCTTCATGTCCCCGATATTATTTGAAGAATTTATCTTTCAAATGCGGATTCTCCATGGGCGCTCGCACTTTTCATTTTACAAGATGACTATTCCCTCGATAAGAACATCAATTACTTTTTTTCAGATATCCGAGTCATATCCTCACTGGATGGAATTCATAGTCACAGATCCTTGACTTCTGATATGGGTGCGGGTGGTCATAGACGGGAATGATTCCATTTGATGGCTATGGCTGTTCAAGGAAATGTAAAAGTTCCCCGATCAAGGCCGAAGAATGGACCAGGATCCCGAAAGTTGATCGATCAGTTTTTATTTTCTTCCAGGCCTATTTTTAGTCGATATACATCAAGGATCCTCCCCGGCCGTTATATGGCATTGAACGATTAATATCCGATAAAGTAAGTAAGGACTGAAAGTGTGCCGGAACCAAAAAAAAGAAAGATCAGAACATTAGTGGTTGTACACAGAATGTTTATATCAATCCAGGCTCTGTAGGTACAAGTCCAATCCCTGACGGTAAATTTCCACAGGGGTTCTTCTACAACCTTGACTTTTGGCTAATTCGTTTCCGTTTGAGTTGATGATGAAGAAACATGCAGCTCGGTTTCTAGTAAGCCAACCGATCAAATCTACTAGAAAACTTCGACATTGAACGACCTGAGATTTGTTAGCGGCTGACCAATGCTGTCCTGGCGATAAGTGATTTTGCAGTAGGTGGGCAGAAAGCACGCTATAACCATTGCCATATCATTCGCAAGGGGACTTGTTGTAAACGATGACCCAAGGTCAAGTTCCTGAAGCGTGGCAAACGGAACAACATCTCGCGGGTCTGAATTGTAAGCCTCGGTCACATTTAACAGGATGGCAAACTGGATGAGGTTATGGCAGTGTCGAGAAAAAATTGGAAGATGATTGACTGTGATTGTACCACGTACTTCTCTGGACCGATGTGGATGTGGAGCAAGATGGAGAAACTCGATCATGGGAAGAGATGAAGCCAGTTCCTCTATTTCTGCTGCGCTGTATGCCAGTGGTTCATAGGACTCTACAATCAGCCGAGTGAGAGGATACGATAGATAGGCTCTCAATGATGCAAACGAGGAACTAGTGTCATACGCGATATCCCGCAACAACATACTCGTGACTACCTGAAATTTGCTCGCAATTTTCTCATGAATCCTACAGGACCGGTCGCTGATGCATGGAATTACTTCGACAGCAAGTGATCGAATGCAAGAAGGACAATGTTCATCGGCTAGGAGCCTGTTTATTGGATATTGACAACCAGAAATAGTCAGTGCTGTAAGCACAGGGAAGGAACCATTGTTAAACGAAGGAGAATGAGAATGTTGTCCAAAACAATTGCATGTGTTGACACCCCGTGCAGTGCGAACCTCTTTGAGAACGGGACACTTCGATAACGCCTCCAGTACGGCATATGTCGCAGTGTGCCTCGGAAGAACAATTGTTTGGAGAAAGGGTAGCTCGTCAATACCTTTCAAAATTTTCAAAATGTCATCGTCCATGGTCCCAAACCCAATTTCAAGGCGGACTAGACCGGACAATTGATCGACAGGGATGATAGGGAAGGAAGGTTGGTATTCAGCATAATTTACATACTGAATACTCCATTGTTTCACTCCGGGGTGAAGCAGCAGATTTGACGGTTGCAAAAGATCTCTGTCAACATCACATTTGAGTGTTCTTAAATTGGGAAACACATTAGAACTAGGCCGATTTTCAAAGATGGAGCGCAAGGCGAAGCAGAGCCCAGCACAAGGGCTTCTTTTCCTCAAACCACCATACCACATGGAATCTAAGCGCAGATATCGGACGAGCTTTGTACACTCAAGAAAGCGAGGCCAGTTGAATTGACGAGGAAGCTGAATCATAGAATTAAGTAACTGAGATTTTTTGCTGTAATGTATTAATCGCTTTACCTTTTTTGTATTTTTTCTAACCTTCCATGGTGCCAGAGTCTTTAAAAGTCCCTCCAGATGGATCTGGGAATCGACCTCCTGCCACAACAAGGGCTTTCCCACTGCTGCCCAGAATTTGCAAACTTGCATAGCAGTAGCAATAGACCTCTGAGAAGAGAAGCAAAAGATAGCAGAGAGCAGCTCAGGTGAAGCAGTGACGCCGTTTGTATCCATCGGTACCAAGTTGTGCTGAACCGATGTCGTATCAAGGTCCCTCGAACCCTTGCCAATTCTTTGTAAGCACTGAAACTCCGACACGGAACACGACGGTATGACTTGAGACGTCTTGAATTTGTACATACGCTCCCCAAGAGCTGTTACTTTTCAAGGTTAGAGTGTACCTAATCTCTGTACCATAGCCGGTTGAAGCTCTGTTTTGATCGGACAACAGTATACTCTAATGTCGTATGATACGTATGTTCGTAAATCTGAGGTTGGATAAGTCGACATAGGGGCTACCAAGGCTCAGCACTGTTCACTCCTTCTTCGGCGAAAGACCCGGTACACAGCAGATGGGACCCGCAGGCTGAAAGACTCAGCTTTCAGCGGCATTCCGTCTGGAGCGGTAACTCCTGTGCAGCCACAGACAATATTTAAAATACTCTTAAGATGTAGTGACAAGCTGGACTTGACACCGCTACCGATTGATAGAACAAGGATCATAGAGAGTGTCTTAACGTTGATTCCTGGTATTGCTAGTGCTTGGCGCACATACATCACCACCAACTGCTCCGTGCGACCCCACAACTCAAATTCGCCTTGACCTCTTCAACAATTATAAAATCAACAATTCAGCACGCAACGTCGCGTCTTAGAAACATAATTTAAACCTCGCGCTAAAGGGCGTCAATATAGAGAATGAATAAATGGTTTAACGACTCGTACAGGAAACTCGACTACACTGATCACTGAATCTTCTGGCCTTCAATCTCTTCTATGTTTCCTTATCCTTCTAGCCTTCTTCCCCGCAGCTGCACCATTTCAACTCTATCATTCCGCACCCTCCGGACCCACCGCCTCCGCCTCGTCACGAAAACGCACCCAAAAAGGTTCTAACTAAACGCATATGTCAGTTCATCGTGAAATACCCCAGGAAGAAAGAAAGCATGCAGACCTGAAAACATCCTCTCCGCATCCAAGTCGATCCCTGTCACGATATACACGTGACCAAACTCTACACCAGCTCGTAATTAGTACTTGCAGTCTTTATCTTTGTCCATTTCGTTCTTAGGTACGTTAAGTCGTCACTTATTTCTTATTTATCGAAATACATTTCGTTCTTAGTGCTATTGATGCGTCGCATTGCGAGTCGCCGGTCAAAGCCTTACAATCCCATCCCTGTCCTCCGCATTCTCTGCTCCCTTCTCGTCCTTCCCTTCCTCTGACTCTCCCCTGCAGATCTGCGGGATCCGGCAGCGCGCTCGAGGCAGCGCCTTGGAGAGGCGAAGACGGCGGAGAGAAACAGTATCAATGGCTGGTCACCATTGGGGGCCGGCACCAGCGCACGACGGAAGTCGGGTTGCGAGGCCGGGCGGTCGGGCGAGTGGATGGGATGGGTGGCTGGTCTTGAGCAGGACGAGACAAAGCACTTGTTCTCAAATACTTCGACTTTGCGTTCCAGCACGTGTGACATAGTTATCTCATATTGGCTTGTATTGCTGTCAATTTCTCGAGTGTGAATAACGAGATCTCCTTTTCTTTTTTTAATATTCGCTCAGAGCGACGATCCTGCGTAGTGTCTCAGGGCCACAAGGCACTGCGGACTTGCAAGCATTGGAAGAAGTGGAAGTACGCGTGACGAGGCCACACAAAGCGCGTCGGAAGCAGTGGGGACGCAAGAAGCGGAACGGCGCGCAAATCCGGTGGAAGGCCAGAAAAGCCCGGCCGTGGTCAAACGACAGAGTGGGCAAGACAGAGAACCTCAAGTAGCGAACCAACGACAATCAGCAGAACCAAAGATCCTAGACCAATGGAAGATGTCAGCTAGTACTGTACATTCAGAAGATGCAGCGTCTAAATTCAAAAGACGCTGAAAAGGTCCTGCCAGTGGGTCTAGCACGCCGAAAGTCCCAGTTTACTTTGAGAAAGGAAAGGCGTACATTTTATATGGATATATCCAGCTTTGAACTCGTTTGCAGGAACAATGTGACAACAAGTTACAACAGAGATCCCTCTGCATGGCACACTTTTCAAGTTGACATCGTGGCTCGTGATGAAAATGTTTACGTGTCCAACGGGTCCTTTCCATATCTTCAAGTCGTAAGAATGAAGAAGAGGAAGTGAGGGGGCGCACTTTGTACCCAGATAATGATCGTTGCGCATGCATCATTTTGGTTTGTCTATGTGGGTGGCTGTCCTGATTCCTCCCGGCTTTGCTGTAGAGTTTCTGTTATCTGTTTCCTGGGTTCGTTGGTGGTTTTATTCTCCAGGTAAAGTACCCACACTCACAGTTCTTGGCGCTTATCTGCTTACAATTTCAGTGCTGGGGCTTCAATCTCCAAAGATGTTTCCTAGGGCACGAGGTGACCCTCCATCCCACCAACGTGTCTGCACCCTGGTTCAAGGATAAGAATGCCAGGTACGACGGATAAAACGGCCTTGGCAGTCTGTACAGTGAAATTCCAATGTGTCCATTCCGCAACAGACATCCTCTGTCCCTGAGAGGACCACAACATAGAGCTCGATGTTGCGACACAGGAGGCTGGTCGACAAAGCTGAAGCCATCCCTTTGCTGTACTCCTATGCTTCGTCATATTTGTCCTCTGCAAGCGGCTAGAGCATCCCTTCGACATGTGGCGCGAGCACCCAAACACCCGTGTATGTGTACTCCAGAGGAAGCGCAAATCGGTTGGGACTGAGCGATGATAACGTCGATCTGGACGATTTGCCGGCGGCTGGACCAGACGCGGGCATGGGGAGAACACAGTTAGGAGAGGGTGAAGTTTGTTGGAATGGACGTTGAAGGGGAAACTGGAGGATGGGGACTCCGGTTGTCATGCGAGATGGATGTTGAAGTTTTAGCGTTTGTGTTTTACTTCCGCCAGACTACCGAACTGATGCCATAGTAGTACACACCCTGTGGGACATATACAAAGACACAGAGATGAAATTTGTACATAGACCCAGTGTCCAAAATTGATAATGAGACCGAGGATACTCATCTTGCTACCCCGCTGAAGATGCCCGCGAAGAACCTTTGACCTATAGTTTGTGGTGGTGAAACGTCGAGCAGAATTTAGCCTACTCGAGGGCGCATGGTCAACATCACAGCGATACTTATCGAAGCATAAATGGCGCGGAATCACAATGATCTGCCAACAAAAGAAATTTCTTTGACACACGAAATACACCAATCAACACAGAGGACGACGTCGACCTCCATGTGCAGACTGTGATGATTAACATGGGTATGTCCAAAGTTCGCTATAGAGCCCTATACGCAAACAATGCAATCAGCAACAAGTGACAGTCGACCTGAAGGATTAGAAGAGTCTCAAAAGAAAGGAGAATTCAATCCCGTCCAAGGACAAGTCGTAATCATTAAAATCAATTGTAATTTTTTAACTCATCGACGAAAGGCAAGAGATATTCTTAACGATGGGACTGACCATTCAAACATGGACGATGTACATTGGTAGGAGTATGTTGGACTTAATCAGTAAGGGCCACCACAGATATTCGATCAACCCTTCACATAATCACACACTTCACATAATCACACATGCTTTGTCTGGCCACCCTGGCCAAAAGAGCTTTGTCCGCCACGCACATATATAAGGACGTTTAGTTAGACAGCACCCTCAGTCGATTATAGGAGACTGAGGGTGAGTACTTACATTTATTTATTGACGCACATAACTTACTGTACACACTTAGATTAACTTCTACGTTTGATCTTAGGTACAGTGAAATGACACAGTCGATTATAGGAGACTGAGGATTAACTTCTACGTTTGATCTTAGGTTGTCTCGGCTTGATTTCTTACAGAGTAGGAGACAAGAAAATTTCTATGCCGTGTCAATGCGATGCAAGATGAACACGGTCACGGGATCTTGATTGCTGAATCCCAAGCCCCAAAACAGTGACCCCTCAATCAACCCTTAAATCCGTTTTCGTGGCTGTCAGATGGGGGTCACATACGAGGCTTCATTTCTGTCAATATAGAGTGAAATATAGTATTTCTATTGTTTACATCTATTAGACATCCTGGGAAGTGAAATATTCATTGATCGTGGTAGGGCGAAGAGATTGGAACTCATCCAAGTGTGTTTGGCATCCAAAGCTTGCAAGAATCGTCTCTAATTTGCGTGCAAATAGATCATCCATGTCAGACACATACTGGACGATCGTCAAAGATGCGCCAAGTGCTTCTTTGCGAGATAGCTTAGTATTATTGATTTCATTGTCGCCATTATCCTTCTCCCTATCCTCCTCTGCCATTCAATAACTGCTCTGTAGATCTCCTCCTCAATCTCCTCCTCAAGACATGTGAGAAGATCATCTTTGCATGTTTCGATCTCTGATCTACATTGGAAAATGCTTGCTTTAAGTGCTTGCAGAGGATCCTTACTAGGCATGGCGGAGAAATCAAATAGAAAAAGTTGGCTGAATTCATAAATTATTGATTGGACGTCATTATGATACAACAATTTAAATGTCTACCCAATAAAATCTGCTGATTGCTAACATATTCCTGGTGATTTATGGGTTATTGAGTATGGGGGGCCACTGATTTTCTCTGCCAACCAAGTTGGTGGAGGGTCAAAATCCATGGGTTATTGGGGTTTATGGGTTATCAGAGCCATGGGTTGTAAGAGGTTTGACTGTACGTCTCACCAGACATCACAACTTTCTCACTCTTTGCACGTACAATGCTCATCAAGCTCTCTCCAGGGCCACCCAAATTTTTCTCTTTGCTATGCCTCTGCACAAGGTCAGCAGTACATATAGTGGTTACAGAAAGACGTTCAAGGCAAGGAATATCTCAGGTTTGTCCTATGGAGACTGCTATTCTGGACATCTTTGCATGTGCGCAGTCATCAACCACAGTAGACCCAGAGGAACTTATGGCTACATCTGGTCTAAGTGCTCAATCATGTTGTGGCTGAACGACAAGACATGGTGCATATTCATTCCTATTCCCATTCTTCCAGGCCTGAGCTCATTCAGCCTTCTGCTTCTGCCATTGATCCTCCCAATCTTAAAGTTCCTGATGAACTCATACGTTCTTTGTTCTCATATCCTCCCTTAATCGCAACTCTGCAACCCAGACTGCAACCAAACTCAACTCACAATATGTATATCTCCCCAAAGGCACCAAAGAAGCTCATGACAGGGAGTAGTAGCAAGGGAGGTTTGTTGAAGAATGCGCCAACTGACCTCATTCAATAGTTAATATATCATCATCTCATACATATGTTACTTTTTATACATTCAACTTTTTATCATAGTGAGACTTGCATTACTCATCATTGTCTCATCAATTGAATAATAGGAGTATATAATATTGTCATTGTCCTGGAGTTCAGGTCATACTTGACTTGTGAGCTCCAGACTGGATATATTTCCTACTTATCTAATACAAGACACTATCTTTGTCAAGGTTGCAGGGGTGCTTGGCAGGTGTGAGGGTCTGGGAAATGTTGATGATGGAGTGTTGGAGTCCTAGTAGCAAGAGGGAGTGAATGGATTGCATTCCAGAGATGGGCTAAATTATTTGCATGTGAGAGTGTCATGGTGGAGTGGAGAGATTGACTAGACATTGCGAATAACAGTGAGCATGAGCACTCAGAAGATACTATAAGCCCAAGCACCCTTGCTGTGCTGATAAACAAGTATAGGAAACAGGAATGCGGAGGATAGTATGGATTACTCGGAGATCTTTTTTGGACAAGGACTTACTGGATGCTGTGGTTCAGATTTCAGAGTTGAGTTGGAGGTGTACAGTAAGGAATGTTAGAACCCTATATCCTTACTGTCTGATAGACCTGATACAGTGTAAGTTGTCCTCAGTTCAATCATCAATTGACTGCGTTCATAACTACCTGATGCAGTGTAAGTGTCAGGTTCTGCTGACCACAGAGGCTCAGACCACTGGGCAAATACTTACATGGCATGCACAATGCCTATGAATGCAACAGTATTATCAGGAGTGCTGGGCATATGGGATCAGGGGCAGGATTGGGGATGCAAACAGTGAGCAAGCAAGAGATTGCTGGTCATGCCAGGGTGAGAGTGCAAGTGCTGGGAAATGGAAGAGGGTTGGAAGACAAGTCCTGGGGCAGAAGCAAGTCCTGGGGGTGTGAGAGGAGGGTGGTGGGTGAGTGCTGGGGTGAGAGCAAGTCCCAGAGCTGGGGATCAAGAGGCCAGGCAAGCAAAGGGGACTTAGCAAGTCCTGAGATCAGAGATAGGGGTGCGGAGATCTAACTGAGCCAAAGAGAGAAAGAGTTGAGATGAGAGATGGAAGGAGAAACAAAACAAGACAAGACCAAAACAAGAAGAGAGAGAGAGAGAGAGAGAGAGAAGAGAGTAGGAGACTTAGAGACTTGAGGCGGAGAGAGAAAGAAGCAGAGATTAGATTGAGAGAGATACAAGATGAGTATAGATGAGAGACATGAGACAATATGAGGCAAGTACAAAACAAAAATGAGATAAGTCAGAAAAATGGAAACTGGGATATGAGAGACTAGGAAACGAGACCAAAACACAAAACTAGTGACAGAAAGTATGGCAATATCAAGACTAGAGTACTCAATGCTACTCTATGACTTATATACTGGACAGTAGGTAAGCACTGGGGCATAGGTCTGGGCCTCAGTGACAAGTTGTGGTGCTGGAGCTTAAGATGAAGCCTGGAGACTGTGCAAGATGGTGGCGGTGGTCAATGCATGTCATGCAATGCAAAGGAAGCTCCCAAAGGAAGGCCTTGCTGCAGGAGCATGGAGGCAAGCAGGGATAGAGCATGGCATGCAAAGGTTGAACCAAAGGTGATGCATAGTTGTGATGTGTGATGGGCATTTCAGTGGAAGCCAGGGAGGCCTCAGCATGGGCCAGGAGAAGCACCGAGGATAGCCAGGGCTAGTGCTGATGTGGTGGCTGCAGGCAGTGATGGCTGAGGGGTGGCAGGGGTGGCAGTGGCTGATGGCAGTGATGAGCAGTGATGGCCAAGGGCTGCCGAGGTGGTTGGTTGGGTAGCGGTCTGGACCCAGGACATTGTGGAGGCTGGTCTGGGGAGGTGAGAGTCTGGGGGCTGGGGCTGAGTGCCAGAAGTCGGTAGCGGGTCATGACAGTAAGTTGTCTAGGGTAGTTATGTTAGTATGTTTCTATCAGCATGCGCAAGTCTACTCACCCTCAATTCAATCGTCAATTGACTGAGAGTATGTTAGTATACATATTATATTCATATCTACATGTAACAATGGATAGTCTTGAGTCAGGGGTGTATGTGGTGAATGAAGGGTCAGTGAAATAGACAATGGATAGCTTTGACAATGTGGGTGACAGTGTTGATTGAGGTTGATGGTATTCTGGTGGCCAGTTTGTGGCCATGTTGGCATTGGATGCCAACAAGGAAACAATTCTGACTTGGTTCTAGACACCTCACAGCCTCGCCTTGAGTGGTTGAGGTGACACTAAGTAGATGCATGAGCAGAAGAGAAACCATGGCTCTGGCTGATGATCACTGGAGGAGGGGCTGTAAGGGGAGCGCTTACATCTGTGGAACTCCTTCTACAGAGCCAGCAGGCGCCAGTGACAAGTAGGAGTCAAGCAGGCACAGAGGCAGGCAAGAGTCAGACAAGGGACTGGCAGAGCTTAACCAAGTGGTCAAACGTCACTAGAGAGCTTACAGTTGGTTCAATGTGTAGGCCAGAAGAACACTGCTATTGTTCAGCCTGAGGATATTCTATTCACAGGCTGCCTATATATACTACATTGGTGGCTGTGCAGTTACTAATACTGTTTAACTAATTGGGCCCCAGTATGTAATGGAGTATGACTAACAATAATTGATGCTGAGTAAGGTCCATGCATATGACTCATCAAGGCTGACTAATAGAAGACAGAAGGGGGTAGGGTGGGCTGAGCGGTTATTCAGATGTGCTTAGAGTGGGCGCATCCTTGGATTAAGCTCAGGGTAGAGTTGGACACGGTACAGAGACCAGTCCCCTGACAGGGGCACTGGAGAGCAACAGCAAGGTCAGGTGGTCAGAAGTGTGTAGGCCAGTGTATCAGGTCAAGCATGGAGGGACCAAACCAACCTTAGGAAGCCCATGAACCTGATAAGTTCTGCAACCATGAGAATTGTCATACATGCTCTGCAGCCAAACAGTGCTGTCAGGTTCTGCTGACCACGGGGGCTCAGTCCACTGGGCAAGTACCTTACGTGGTGAGCACTGTGTCTACAGACGCAGAGTACTGGCAAGAGCGCAAGGCATAGAAGACCAAAGCGGTGCTGGAAGCATGAGTGAGGGGTCGCTGGTGATGCCAGGATGGAGAGTGAGTGCCAGTGAGAGATGGAGGACAAGTGCCGGGGGTAGGTGCGAGTCCTGGAGAGGCAAGAGAATGGAACGAGCGAGCACCGGTGCACAAGCAAGTCCCAGGGATTAACGAATCAAGAGTTGAGTGAGCACAGGGACTTGACGAGTCCCAAGGATGGAAGTAAGAAGAGTGGAGATCAAGCAAGCCAAAAGGGAGAAGAGTTGAGATAAGATAAAGGGAAGTGGAAGCAGAACGAGTTGAGACTTGAGGTGAGAGACAAAAGAGATGAAGAGAAATTAGAGGTCAACAAGGAGAGGAAGAGTAAAGCAGAGATGGAATTAGAGTAAGAGATGAGTAGAGACGACAAATAGGAGGGGATACAAGACAAGTACAATAATAAATGAAGCAGAGTCAAAAACACAGAGACCAGAATGCGTGAAACTACGAGACAGAGGCAAAATACAATGAAACAATATGAGAGGTACGGTAATATCAAGACTAGCATACTACTGACTACTCTACGACTTATATACTGAGCAGTAAGTAAGCCCTGGGGCTCAGGCCTGGGTCCCGGTGGTGAGTCGCGGTGCTGGGGCTCATGGTGAGACCCAGGGATTGTGCAAGGCAGCGGTGGAGGTTGAGACATGTCGCGTGGCATGGGAGGTCTTGCTCTGGGAGCACAGAGACATGTAGCGGCAAGGGGAGGTGAGCAGAAGCGGGGTGTGGCGTGCGGAGGTTGGGTCTGCAGTGATGCATGATCATGATGCGTGATGAGGGTCTTAGCACAGGCTGGGGAAGCGCCAGGTGCTGCCAGCGCCGATGCTGATGTGGCAGCTGCAGTTGAGGAAGTGCTGAGGATGGTTGGGGCCAGCGCTGATGTGGTGGTCATGGGCGGTGTGATAGCCGGGGCCGGCGCTAATGTGACAGTCACAGCAGTGATGGCCGGGGAGATGCCGGTGGTGGCAGTGGCTGGTGGCGGTGGCGGGCGGTGATGGCTAGGGGTTGCTGAGGTGGTTTGCCAGGTAGCGCTCTGGGCCTGAGACGGTCGTGGGGGTGGTTTTGAGGGGGTTGGAGTCCTGGGGCTGGGCCTAAGTCCCAGGGGTCAGTAGCGGGTCATGACAAGTGCCTTGTAATTGTAGATCAATGCTGGACAAACCAGAAATGCATTGGGATCTGGAATATCAGCACTCTCCACTTCAATTTTTGTTGCAGCTGGTGCTAAGCCCGTTGGAGACAATGACAACAAATAAGCCACAAGACCTACTTATGCCTGGGTTGTGAAAAGGGATAGAAAGGTGTTCATCATTTGATTTGCATTACAAAAGTCCTTGACCATTGAGGTACAGCATGACACAGTCCTGGCACCTGGCTTGGCTATATGTGCTGCACTGTAAAATTTCTGTCGTCCTTTGCACTTGTTTTGACCTTTGTCACCTTCAGTATGTCTGGCCCAATGACTGATTGCCTTACAGTTACCACCAATCCAGATGTTTCTAGTATTGGCGTTCAAATTGCCATCTATGCACAGAACCTCCTCAGTTTTTTACTGGCATTCTTGGCTCTCAAAGACAGGTGAATCACATCCAATGAACTTGATGAATAAGTGTGGTCTCTCTTAGTTTACAGCACTGTCTTAACTCCAATGCTGAACCTTCTCATTTCTATTGCTTTCCTTGCTATGCCACTCCTCATGTGGAATCTTTTCAAGTTTTCAAACAAAATTATACTGTATACAATTGGAACAGGATTAATGATTCTGGCTATATTTGATGTTGCTTTGCTGGTGGATACAGAAGTGGCTATCAAAAGAAACACCAACCAGTTGCAGAGTGAAACTTCATGGACTTTTGGCCAGACTCTTGCTGTTTTATTGCCTTTAGTTGCTGTCAGGAGACCTCCCTTTTACATCCTTTTTTCCTCAGCCATACTTCACTTACACTCATTTCCTTGCCTTTCTTCTCAACTCGTCAAGTTCCTCATTGGTCGGACCATGGAAATCTACTTCTTTATTGGACATTCCTCTTTGGCTGAATGGACTGGCAAAATTGTTGGCATATGATTTGTGGTCATGTGATATGTGCATGACCTCTGCATGTGCTCAGATCATGTGACCATTGCCATGATGTGACCATGACTTGTGACCAACCCATCAGAAATGTCACATATAGTGACATGTGACCAGTCATGTGACCTACTGTCGACTATTTTCTGTTGTCTGGCAGAGTGACTCCTTGAACTTGTTCTCTTTGGATTTCCCTCTGCCAGCTGTGTGACTGAGCCACAGCCTCCAGAAGTCGCCCTTACAGTTGCTCTTCATAATCTTACAGAGGAAATTTTTGAGAAATATGCTAATCAACTTGATGAACTGCTTTTAGAATCATCAAGAAAGAGGTTTACTTGGAAACCTACTCATGGGCAGGGAGCAAGGAGTGATACACTTAGTATGAATAAGTCATTTATTGAAAAATACTATTGATGATAGTTCAACCAGATCAATGTTTGTTAATTACAGCTACAAATGGATATTTGAGTCTTGTACAACTTTTGCTAGACTATGGTGCTGATCCAAATGGTAAAGGTGAGATGGATAATAATGCAAAGTCATTGTATGACAATTGATATTCGAGGTCTATACAAAACACCACTCATTGATCAAATGCTGCTAATGCTAGTATCTCAGATAATCATGGGATGTCACCCCTTTATTTTGCGATTCAAAACAACTATCCAGATATTGTGATAATTCTGCTAAAACACAAGACAGATGTTAATTTAAAAGGTGGAGTACAAACTCATTTAAACTTCATGCTGCTGATGCTAGCATTTTAGGATATCAAGGCCATTGTCCACTTCACTGTGCAGCTAGAACTGGCTATTCCAAGATTGTCAATGCTCTGCTAGAATGCAAAGCAGATGTTGATTCAAGAGGTGGATACAAAGTCATCCAGCCTTCATGCTGTTATTGATAGTAATTTGGATGATAATGGCAGATCTCCACTTCATTTTGCAGCCAAAAATGGTCATTATGGGATTGTAAAAGTTCTGTTGGAACATGAGGCAGATGTAGATTGCAAAGGTAAAATACAAAGTCATTGAAACATCATGCTACTAATGATACTATTTCAGATAATGATGGCATGTTTGCACTTCATTATGAAGCTGAAAATGGCTATTGTGAGATTGTAAAAGTATTGTTAGAACATAAGGGAGATGTAAATTCCAAAGGTAGATACAAACTTATTCAAACCTCTTGCTGCTAGTAATAGTATTTCAGATAAATATGGCATGTCTCCACTTTATTGTGCAGCCAAGTATGGCCATTGTAAGGCTGTAAAATTTCTTATATGTAACAGGCAAAATGTACATCAAAAAAGTAGAATGCAAGCTCATATAGCATTTTTCTTGCTAATGCCAGCATTTCAGATCTTTGTGGAATATCTACACTTTACTGTGCAAGTGAAAATGGCCAGTTGGACATTGTGAGGAGCTTGCTAGAAAATAAGCCAGATGTAGATTTTCAAGGTGCAATACAAACTTGTTTAAATCTTATGCTTCTAACAATAATATATCAGATGATGATGGCATGTCTTCACTTTTCTCTGCAGCTGTAAATGGTCACTGTAAGGTTGTCAAAATTCTGCTAGAAAGCAAGGCAGATGTCAATTTAAAAGGCAAAATACAAACTGATTTAGACATTATGCTGCTAATGCTAGCATTTCAGCATGTTTTGGCTGGTCTATACTCTACTATGCAGCTAGTTCTGGCCATTGTGAAGTTGTAAAAATGCTGCTAGAACATGAGGCAGATGTAAACTTTAAAGGTGGAATATAAACTCATTAAAATTTCATGGTGCTAATGAAAGTATTTCAGATGATTATGGAAGGTCTCCACTTTACTCTGCAGTTACACATGGCCATTGTGAGGTTGTAAAGATTCTGTTAGAACATAAGACAGATGTAAATTGCCAAGGTGAAAGAAAATGTACTGAAACATCATGCTATGATAATAATGGTTGGTCTCCACTTTATTCTGCAGTTATACATGGCCATTGTGAGATTGTAAAAGTTCTATTTGATCATAGGGCAGATCTAAATTGCAAAGGTAAAATAAAACTATTCAAACCTCATGCTGCTAATAATAGTATCTTAGATAAACATGGCCAGTCTCCACTTTATTCTGCTTTGAAATATGGCCATTGTGAGATTGTGAAATTTCTGTTAGAACATAAGGCAGATCTAAATTGCAAAGGTAAAATAAACCTATTTTAAAACCTCATGCTGTTAATACTAGTATCTCAGATGAATATAGCCAGTCTCCACTTCATTCTGCAGCTGAAAAAGGCCATTGTGAGATTGTCAAAGTTCTATTAGAACATAAGGCAGATGTAGATTTCAAAGGTAAAATAAACCTATTTAAACCTCATGCTGTCAAGAATAGTATCTCACATAGATCTGGCCAATCTCCACTTTATTCTGCTGCTACAAATGGCCATTGTGAAATTGTAAAAGTTCTGTTAGAACATAAGGCAGATTTGAATTGCAAAGGTGAAATACAAACTTATTAAAACCTCATGCTACTAATAATAGTGTCTCAGATAAGTATAGCTGGTATCCAATTGATTTTGCTGCTGAAAATGGCCATTGTGGGGTTCTGCAATTTCTGCTAGAACACAAGTATAAAGGTCCATCGTTACAATAATCAGTTCACTGCCTGTCATTGCATAGGGCAGCTATCACTTATGTATTTACCCACTACTGTTTGACACTGCATTTTTCCTCAAACTCGCCCTATAAATAGTTTTTATAAATGGTTTCCTACTTCTTCTCAGTATGATTTCACATATCATGCACCATCAGCATGAGAATCATTCTATAATGAGCCCAGGCCCAGCTAATTTTATCCCCCACTGTTACCTTTCTCTTTCTTGCCTGACTTCACCCTTTGAAGAACATTGAGTCATAT